>JAEMON010000001.1:83966609-83977783 GCA_030264115.1 Lygus lineolaris | reverse complement strand
CAATATCTGGCTTCTTGCCCTGGTCACTCGGCATATGGTAGACTCCCTCTCCACATCCCAGCCGCTAGATAATAATGCACCTGCTACCTGCTTCTCAACTGCATCGTGTCGTAGAATGGGGCCACCATGAGTACATACATACATACGGACTTACATACACTTTTCCAAAACGTGGAGAAAATTGATCAGATGTCGATTAGGACCAGTTGAAGTTGGTGTTTCAGAAATTAGGTTTTCTGCTGATCGCAATACTTTCCATTCACCTTCAGGTGGGCTGATGAAAGTAAAAATGACCATGCAAGTTCCCCATTGCTGTGGAGAGACAAAACGTACTAAGTCCCTGGGGAAATGATTCTTGAGGGGCGTTAGACACTAGTACCTGAAATCACATTTCGGATCCATCTCTGAAATTTAATTTTTCCCACCCGTCATGTTGGTTCCAATGGTCCATGTTGGTTGGTAGTGCCAACTCACAGCACCACTGTCTCATGGTGTCTGAGTTTGCCTTCCATTTCAACATTTCCATTCCATTTTTAGTGTTCTTTCGTTACTCTGTAAACTTGTCCTACTCCCCTTCTAGAGTAGTTTCATAAGTCATTAGTTTAGTTTCATAAATTACATTTTTTGTCTATTGACTCGGATTATCTCTGATACAGGGTTTGGCATAAAGGAAGGAGGGTTTTCAGAAAATCATAAAATCGATAATTTTCACATAAAAAACAATGTCTTGGCAGATTCGACTTTGTAATTGAATAGCATTTTCGAAAGTTAAGTTTGGAAAATCACATCAGTCAAGTGGTGTCCGTTTTCGGTGATGCAGTGCTGGAGGCGTTCTTGGAAGTTTGCATGAACTCTTTAACTTTCCAACATCCCTCTGCCAACTTGGGTGACTTCCAAGCGAATAGCTTCCTCAAAATCATCCTGTTTTTGGGGCTTGTGCTCGTATACACATGCCTTGAGGTGACCCCATAGGAAAAAATCGCAGATGGCTAATTCTGGGGACCAAGGAGGCCAATGAACATCACCAAACCTCGAAAAAAGGCGACCAGGGATGAGAGGGCTAATAACGTTCATCGTTGCTCTGGCTGTTTGGTACTTCTTTTCACTTGCATTACGAAGAAGACGTGTTCCAATCCGACGTATGTGGTTCCAACAGAATGGGGTGATTCTTCCCTGGTCGCCTTATTTCCAGGTTTGGTGATGTTCATTGGCCTCCTTGGTCCCAAAATTTAGCCACCTGCGATTTTTTCCTATGGGGTTACCTCAAAGCACGTGTATACGAGTACAAGCGCCGAACGATGGACAATTTAAAGGAAGCTATTTGCGTGGAAGTTGCCCAAGGTGGCAGAGCGATGTTGGAAAGAGTTGATACAAACTTCCATGAACGCCTCCACCAAAAACTGGCACCACTTCACTGATGTGATTTTCTACACTTGACTTTCGAAAATGCTATTCAATTGCGAAGTCGAATATGTCAATAAATTTGTTTTTAGGTAAAAATTACCGATTTTATAATTTTTTTAAAACCGTCCATCCTTTATGCCACACCCTCAATCACTGTTCATTAAGATTGAAGTATGTATATTGGTAATTAAATTAATTGGTACCAATGTTTCTGATGGATGTCCTGTTTTGTTTTGTTTTTCAGTATGGAGGAAGGGTAAAATTGCTGTGCATTGAACTGTATATTAGAGGACTATCACTTAATTTGAACGAAATTGAGGAGTTGAAGGCTCTCGCAGACGAGAAATTGATAAAGGCTAACAAAGATTTAGCAGATGGCTTTTTACAACTTGCTGAACTCTTCAGTGGCAATGAAAGCGTTTGTAGAGAGTGCATCCTCTCTTCGTTTTCCCTCTTTCCTACAAAAGAGACACTTCATCGGATCCAGACATTGCTTCAAGTTGAAGATACGTCAAAATGCCCAGTAAGCTGTGTTGATTCTCGGCGGCTAGAGAAGTGTTCATATCACAACCAGTATAATTGTACTTGTGGAAGCAACTTTCTTTCCATACAATTGGACCCAGACATTTTGAAGTCAGCCCCACATCTCCCTGATGACTTGGCCACAGTATTGAGTCGGTCGAGATCCAAGTTATTGACTTGGTCTCTCGGAAAAAATCTAGATAGAGAATGTCAGAAGTATTTGAAAAATTATAAAGGGCCAGAATTCAAAACACAAGAGTTGCAATATTTAAACATCGATTATAGTCAGTTCAAAGATTGGCCCAAAGACAAGGAAGAGACAAGCAAGCCAATCAAATCCAATGAGAGCCCTACCAACAAACCCAAAATTCGAAAAGTTGGTGGTGCTACCCCAAGAAATGAAGCAACATTGAAACGGAAAGAGGAAGGCCAAAACAAATCTAAAAATAAGACAAGTGATAGCCCTTCGAAAGCTAGAAATAGGTTGAAGCGGAAGTCTAATTTGAGCCCTACAAGTTCGAAAGATGAATATTCTCCTAGACCTTCGTATGGAAGTGATGCAGTTCCTAATTTGATCTCCACCGCAGCTTCTTCCACTTTTAATGACCAGACCTGGCGAGATATTGATTATAGTTTCAATGGAGATTTCATTATCGCCAAGTCTAGACCATTAACCAACTCTGTTGGAACACTAGTAGCACTTCCACGCTGTAAAGCAGAGTCCAGTACCCAAACGGAACCTCAGTATCTCGCCTGCCAGGCAAACGACGCTACTAATGCAGGCACCAGTTCTGCTTCGTCTAAACATGTTATGGTATCCAAACACAATGACAGTAATGGCCCAGCACTGTTGCAGATGAACCACATTTCTCCTTCAGGTAAGTTTTCCCATTATTTTCAATGTTTGAATTAATTTTAGTAACTGTATGATGATAAAAAATTACCCCCTCTTTATTGGTGGTTGCTTGCACTCAATATTCAATTACTTTTCAGAATGTATAATTTAATACAATAAATGTTTTGATCAATTTAAGCTAATTCTAATCTAAACCATCCATTTTCAGGTTCTTCAGCAAAGTGTACCACTCCAGTCAGTTCTCTGGAATTTAACAAACCGGTTAGAACCTATTTCAACAGAAAAACTGCCAACCTCAATAATAACCCAGCCTTTAATTCGTACTTGAACAATCACAGCCCCAAACCTGCTGAAGTTCCTCCTACAGCTTCTAGTGACATCAGGATACAAGAAAAGTTGAAGCCAATTCTCAAGTCATTGGACATGAACCCTAAAGTGGTACTTGAAGACATTCTTTCCATCAACAGGTCTTCTACTCAGTTACCTCGAGAATCTCCTGAAAAAGCTGGGTTTCCGTATCCTCGAGAAAATCTTGATATCTTGGCTCAAGCTGTTATGAGAAGCGACATTCTGCTTGCTAAGTCGGTACCTGGAATGAATTCAGTGGATATGATAGTACCACAACCACAAGAAACGGCTGTTCATGTTGTTCAGATCAGTAATTCAACGCCCGTGTTATCTCAACCTGCAGTTACCAATGTTGCTTCATCCTCAATTAGTCATTCCATTCATGCATCGAGTACTTCGAGTGCTACTAATATCATACAGGCTAATAATCCTAATGCATTGTCACGCGTCAAGACTACGGACCCTGCTTTTCAAGTGGACTGTGCAACCTCTTCACATCTGCCAGATTTGAGTAAAACTCATGATGCTAATAGCTTTATCCCTTCTACAAGTGACAGCAGTGCTTCAACATCATTGATTCCTTCTTCGTCCAGTGTAGGGACAAGGATTAATTCGATTCAACTGCATTCTAGCAATTCTCAGTTGCCTGCTGGAAGAAGTCCACTCAAGAGTAACTTGCTCACAGCTTCCGAACAGCTTTCCATGTCAACTGAAGTACCCTGCTCATCCCAGCAAGAAGGAACTTTGGTTACTGCTCATATTCAGAGAGTTGGGCAGCCATCAAAACAAAGAAATGCCACTGACTTAGTTTCACGAACGAATTGCACAAATCAGAGTACAAGTAATGATGAGAGTAATAAGGTTACTTCAAGTCAAGTTTTCAGGCTCATAGTGAAGGATGGAAGGGTAGTAGAACAATACTACCAAGGAAACCAAAGCTTGG
Organism: Lygus lineolaris; assembly: GCA_030264115.1. NCBI lineage: Eukaryota > Metazoa > Arthropoda > Insecta > Hemiptera > Miridae > Lygus > Lygus lineolaris. Next base: position 83,973,710 of record JAEMON010000001.1, on the reverse strand, counting down.
AGCCTGTTCTTTCCATCCCCGACAATGAAGATTCTGAAATATTGCCAAACGTATCAAATTCATACAATCACGATCACTTTATCAAACTCCTAAAAAAGAAGAATGATTTGAAAACTAAGCAGGTGAATAAAGGTGTCGACAGTTCTCAGGTTTCCAGTCTTCCTAAATTTCATCATGTGTTTGGACGTCAAATATATCAGAGTGATACCATGAGTCTAGAAAATAGTTCTATGTCTTCCCATACACAATATGAAGAGCGCTCAAATGCTGAGGTGAAAGGTCCTACAGATGTTTTAACCACTGGTCTTTCTAAAGGAGTCCAGACAGTTTTGAAAGATAATGATCCTCCAGGAAAAACTATGGAGAAGCCAAGAGCCGAGGTTCAAACTCAACTAACTGCATCCGTTCTTCCCCCATCTACTTCAAATGCTGGTGTTGGTGCAGATGCTAAAGAAATTAGACATAGTACTGAAATACCGTCTTCTTCTGGTGTAATATTTACTTGCAAAGTTCCCATATCCATAGCTAACAATCAAATTTTGCAAGGGAAACCGGTTACCATTTTGAAGACATCATCTGCTGATTCAATGCCATGTAGCAAAGTAGTGGATAGTGGAACTCGAAGCAAGGATTCAGTGATAAGAAGTGGTAATATGAATGCTTTACTTGCTGCTGCTCTCCAAAGCTCGTCACCTATAAAACATACTGTTATTAATAATCCAAACAGCACTCCAGTTACAGTCAGTGGTGTCAAGCACATAAAGGTTAATAACGCAGATGGCATCATGATGCAGAAAATTAGGATGCCTACCCCTGTTCAGAAAAACATTCGCCGACAAGCCCCTCTACCATCGAGGTACATTAGACCAATGATACAAGTTTCTACTGGAAACAGTATGACACAAACTGGACCTCCTGTCGTAACTATTCCTCTACCAGCTCGGACTGTTGTGTTAGCTACAAACGTTAATCAAAATACAATGCAATCTAGTTTGTCTAAAATCGAAACTCGCCAAGACCACTTGAATTCCGATCAGCCGTCCGTTAGTTCCACTACCTTAGAGCAGTTGAGGGAATTCGAATCAGTCCTGGAGCAAGTTACCAATACATCACAAATGAAAGAACGAGGCAATGTGAAGAAAGTTGAACATCAACCAACTCAAACCAGCTCCACAGATTTTAGTGCAGCTGCCTCCAAAGTAAATCCCATCTTTCAATCTTCCTTAGTTAGCACTATATCGGATTTGAATAATGAAAGTGTGAGTCTCACATTCATCAATAAAAATGTCAGCAGTAGTTCTAGTTCTATGGTAACATCCAATCCCTCTAAAATTGCTACTTCAACGCCAGTGGTAGTGGTGCAAAGTTGTAGCCGCCCCTTGGCCTCTCCTGCTCTGAGTATTACCTCTCAGAGTTCATTAAGCCCAGCACCTCAAACTTCCCCTGCTCACATTCAAACAAAGATGGGGGCCAAAGTAAATAAACCAAAGATCAAGTCTTCGGTCGGTAAAACTGCTCCAGCCGCTACAATAAAAGTTTCAACCCTTCCCAAACCTCAGCAAAAACCGCAGGAAGATGAACAAACTACCCAAAGAATATATGCTATATTGGACAAGTATGCAGAGCAATTGAGAAATTCTCCAGAATTGAAGAATAAGCCTGCTCCTAGGCGTCGGTCTAATCCTCCAACTAATCCCACACAATCTTCAAAAAGGAAGAAATCGTCGCATAATAAGTCGAAAAATGTAACCAGTTTACCTACATGCTCTGGTTCAGAAATGAGTCCAGGTTCTGAAGATTTGCGTACGCTAGGAAGTGAAGATAGTTCTAATGGTGTCAGCCAGTTGTCTCAGGTACTTAATTCCCCACAGAGCCGAAATGATGAACACTCTAATCCACCTGGAGGTGACGTTTCGTCTGAAACGTCTGAGTCTTTAGACTCCAAAGATCAGAGATCCCAACACCGAATCCTTTTGACTGAGCCTTCATCGAGCTCAGGAAGAACTGTTCTAGTCCAAGAGAATATTCAGCCTCTAATCAATGTTGATGGGCCCAAGGTATTGGCTGGTAAGCAGTTGGTTGTTGGTAGTGGAGCGACTGTACCACTCACTTTGTCCTTACCTGCTGGTAATGTTAAGCAAGTAATATTTCCAGTTCCAGCTGATGGAAGGCCATTTGTTGTAGCTAAAGTGCCAAAGATGTATCGAGTGCACCAAGTGACTATGCCTACTGGCTCTCCTCTCTTAGCCACTGCTGGATCTGGGGCTGTGGTTCTTCGCCAAATGTGTTTAAACAAAGCCAATACTGGAGTGAAGCAAGTCAAACTTCCCGTTGTTTCTCAAATACCTGGACAAGGGTTGAATACCATCACATCCCAGCCGGCTGTTGTTTTGCCTTCAGGGTCTCAGTCTTTCACATTGGCCACAAGTTCTGGTCTTGACGGAGATTCTCTTGGGATAACCTTGGACAATACAATTCTTTTGAATACATCAACCTCCCAGTCTCTTGGATTCTTCCAACGCAATGTTACAAAGTCTGTTGGGAGCCAGCAGTCTCCCAATCTTCTTGTTCCAAGTAATAGAGCTTCCATCGAAACTGATACCAGCGCCAGTCAATTTCCTGGTACCCCCGAGTCTGCATCCCACGTCAAATGTGAATCAACACTAAGTAATCATGTAATTAGAACTATATCCGATGATCAAAACAAGACTTCGAATTTATCTAGTCAAACTCCAAGCAGCTTCAAGACTGAAGACATACATTTCAATGTCACTTCAGAAATTATTTCTGAAAAACAACCACCAAGTACACCGGAGTTGATGAAGCAAAATGCGAAAAATTGGACAAGGATGCTTGAAGATACCAAAGGAGAGAGTAGTTTGAATAATGAAGAAAATAAGAGCGCTGACCCGGATTTGAAAGCTATCAAACCTGAATTTCACAAGACATCGAGTAAGTATTCTCACGTTTTCTCTCTTACGCAGATCTGGATGGATTCAAGTAGCCTACATTCTGAGGTTGACCTTAGTATATTATAGAAAAAGTATTGTTTCGTACAATCCAGTTTATAGTTTATTAAACGTAGAAAAAATGTGTTCTCATAAAAACTAAGGGCAGGATTTATAGACGGTTCTCAAGTTTCAAGGAGACCTTGAGATGGTCGCCTCAAAATTTGGATTTGGATTCGGCTTAAGGAATCCTTGAAGAGCATCTCAAGGTCTCCTTGAAACTCGAGGACCATCTATAAATCCCGCCCTAAACCTTGGGTAGGTACATACTTCTTTGCACTTGCCTTAAATATTGCTTCAAGACATGAAAATCAGCAACCAGCAACATTCTTTCTTTTCCTTCAAACAAACAAGTGTTTGTAGTAGTGAAGTTGCAAGCTGTTGACCTACCGAATTAATTTTAGTATTTAATAGTTGTTATACAAAGTTTTGCTTCTGATTCTGCGAGGCAGCAGAAGCTTTTTTTTCACTTTCGAAATAAAAAAAAATTGTGTGCACCAAAATCACTATTTCCACTCGCGTTTTGCGTTTCAGGGCCTCCTGAACTTTTTTGGTTTTGTGTCTGTCTGTCTGTCCCTCTGTCTGTCCACATTTCCTTGCCACAGCCATAACTTCCACAATGTTGATCTGATTTCAATGAAATGTTCAGGCATTGTGCGGGTTATCCCCGTGACAGTCCCCTATGAATTTCATCGCCATCGGACTATCAGTAGCGTGAGCGCATGCGCAAACATGAATTTCCGGGAACCCTGGTATCTGATTTTATAATTGACCTATTTACCTCAAATTTGGAGGGTAGACCTATGAATTTTGTAACAATTGGATAAGCTATTGCACAAGCGCAAACTAGAAATTTGTTGTCATAAGCATAGCTACGGAACTACTCGGTCAATTCAGGTGAAATTTTCAGGGATTAAGCTAGTTAGACCCTAGAGGGCCCTCTATGAATTTCATCGCCATACGACAATTAGTGTCGTATGCACATGCACAAACATGAATTTCCTGAAATTACGATTTCTCAGTTCCTAATGGACCAATTTCGCTCAAATTCGGTGTCTAGTTGGGGGCTACCATTTTGACGCGATTGTAGCAGTAATATCTACTGTGCATGCGCAATTTTGAAATGTGTTTCATGGATATAACTCTGAAACTACTCTACTAATTGCGGTGAAATTTTCAGAGATTGTACCGGGTAACCCCTAGACAGTGCCGTATTAATTTCATAGCCACCGGACCACTAGTAGCGTGTGCGCATGCACAAACGTGTATTTTTCGTGAAACTATGGTGTCTTAGTTCACAATTGACCGATTTCGCTCAAACTCGCGTTGGTGGGCTGACTCAATACCTATGAATTTCATCACGGTTGGATCAGTGATAGCTACTGTGCAAGTGCAAACTTAAAATTTGTTATCATAGTGATCACCCTGGAACTATTCTACCAATTTCACTAACCGATTCTGTACGTCCAAGTTACAAATGTGATCAAGCTGTACTGCCCACCCAACTTGGCAGACTTTCATTCGTGCAGCATGAAAAAATTGTGAAACCTACCTTCACAATTTTATGTTCTATGACCTGTATGACGTTTGTAAAAGCTGTTTTCATGTGTGTGTCACGTTTTCAATCAGACCTTGAGTAGAAATTCGAGAAACGCCGTTTTTTTTTCGGCGAATTTTAGCCGTTGCGTGGGGGTAAATGGCGGGTTTAAATCTTTTTTGCCCCCGCACTTTTTGTTTCCCAAAAATAACGATTTTTTAATTTTCGATTTCCCAGCATTCTATTGTCATGAGCATGGCGAACCGGTCATTTCTAGTTTTCTGGAAATTCAATGGTGACATACTGTGAAGGCCACGAGGAAGCTTCTGTGCCATGTCCTTGGCAGTTTATTTTCCTTGTTATTAAGTGACTCATTGACGCCTTGGCTTTTAATTGATTTTATTAAGTTTCTGCCTTCATAGTGAAGCCCTAGACCTTATATGAATGCTGGATGGATTAAAAATAGATTTGAATAAAATGGACAACAAGCATCTACAACAACAACAACAAAGGTCCATATTAATCAATACAGTAGAAATCAATCAATACAGAATCAATACAGTCTAGGGCCTCACCATGAAGGCGGAAACGTCATCTTAATAAATCCAATTAGAAAACAAGGCGTCTATGAGTCATTTCATAACAAGGAAACTAATTCACAAATAACGCCAGGGGATCTAATACCATCTTCCTCAATCATCAAATTTTTAATAGTTAGGTGTTCAAATTAAATGATGGAATTGCCAAAAACACAATTCCAACACAAATACAAAATTACAATACTCTGCCAAGCAGGGTTGGTACTGTTTTAATCATTTTTTTAAAACATTTGTTTAATACTGTTTTAAACATGCCCTTTGTGAGTTGTTTCAAACTGGACGTGTTGGAGTTAAATGACATTGACCTCATGAGAAATGAGCAATAAAAAACATAATAGGTAAGGTACAACAGATTTCCATCGCCATTCGCCAGTTGTCAGAATGACAAGTTAGATACCTACCAGCTACCACCAGCCTGGAAATTCTCGGAAGTAGTAATGAACTTGGTTTTGTTCCTTTGTTCGAGAAGTTCTGGAGCCCGGAGAAATTTACCGATGGGTCATTTTTTCATTTGAATGGTGAATTCGCTATAAATTCACCTCCCCGTTCTGCGAAAGTCAATGCATGTACTCCCCTGAATATTTCTTCTTGTTCCTACTTCCTATTCCTAATCATTTCTATGAAATTCATAGTCGTTTTTATTATGAAAGTATGAATCCCTCTCTTCTCCATTGGTTGAGAATACTGGATCTTCCCCAGAAGAATCCAGTTGCGTTTTGTCTGTCGTTATCTATAGGTACCTACCATGTCTTCGGCTAGTGGGAGGAAAAAAGATGATGTGTGGGACAATTTTGAGGAGGTACCACCTTCGGGAACCGGGAACACAAACGCTGCCATAGTGCTTGATGAGCGATCTTTAAAAACTTGTTTAAAACAGTTTTAAACAACCTAAAAAAACCTTTGTCTCACAGAGGAAAAAAACGTTTTGAACTGTTTTAAACAAAAAAAAAAACTGTTTTTTTATTTAAATGAAAAAAAAAACTGTTTTTTTTAATTTAAATGAAAAAAAAACTGTTTTTTTCCAACCCTCCTGCCAAGTGGAAATGGCACATAGCTTCCTCGCATCCGATAAAATTGTGTAAGTTCGAAATACTTGATCGCGTTGATGTTTGTCGGCTTAGACAAAATGTCAACATAAATCTAAAATAAAAATTCAGCGTTCAAAACTCTTGACCGTGTTTGTATTTCGCAGTTTAGACATATCATAATCGTGAACGAACTTTAGGTAGACGCATGCGTAGAACGTACTGTTGATTCAATCATTGAAATTCATATGGGCGCTCAAGGGCTCCTGTCCGCACGATCCCTGATAATTTGAACAAAATCGGACTTGGAACCACATTTGTTCAGAAAGCTCTGAAATGTAAAATGCGAGTAGAAAACAAAAATGTTTTCGATTTTCAAAGCGAAAAAAGCTTCTGCTACCTTTGGTAGACTTGAAAGCAAAATAAGGAATAGGGTTTTTGTATAAGTATAAAAGTCTGGTCTCGACCTAATGTAATGATACCTCTCTTTGGCACTGTGAGTCTCAACCAAGTTTGACTTAGGAAAAAACGTCGACCTAAACGGTCTTCGAGGATTTGTTTGGGATGTTCCACTGAATCGAATCTTGTCAGAATCGAACGTCAAAACATGTCCATAAATTATGATTTTACACGACCAATTTCTTTCCACCCCATCCACCACCACCATTTACAACCACCATTTTCAATGCTCATGTTTTGGCAAAAAGACGAATATCTTCGTAATTGGGCATCTGTGGTAATGGTCTAGTGTTTATCCCAGTATTGTGTTCTCTCAATCTATGCCGACAGGTTGTACATATACTCATGGGAAATTTTCGATTTACAGGATTAAATTGCATGTAATATTTGTTCACCAACTTTTTCAAACTTTCATTTATCCGGAAAAATTCTTTTAGCGAATTTTAGAAGGAAATGAAGCTATTGCAATGGCT
>JAEMON010000001.1:83923275-83933552 GCA_030264115.1 Lygus lineolaris | reverse complement strand
ACATTTTAAAAATTTTGAAGCCAATTTCTACAAAAATTCGCTAAAACAAACTGCTGTGCGGATTTTTAATTTTTGAAAAGAAACAGTAATGGGAAAAATCCGATTGATAGGAATGTAATCTATTCTGATATCTGAAATCTATTATTTTTTTTTAATGATGGGCATCTCTTGAAGCAAACTGGACATTCCATTCAATAACGGGGTTTGAGGAAAAGAATAGATGTCACTTCACGACAGATTCAGCAACAACTGAATAACGTTGTTTTTTTTTTCCTCCATTTGGAAAAATAATGCATTGTGTGCTTCTTATTGTAAGCTGTGTATTATCACTACTTTTGAAAATAGCTGAGTAATGAAGATAGTTCGGATAACATGAACGTCCATCCATAATTACCTTTTGTTCTAACTAGTTTATTTATAGTTCTTGGTGAGTTTCCAGTATAGGTAATGGTACAGTTGAGTGACGAATCATCCCCCTGGAAATAGAAGGGTACATTAATATAATTTGTACAAACATATTTATATAATGATCCAAGTTAACTGTTTTCAGTTAACAAGTTGAACAGTTACTGTTATAACAAGTAAAAAGGTTAATTATGCTTATCGGTGTATCAGAAAATAATGCCCAGAAGGGTGATTATTCGAGCGATCGGATAAAATAATGAAAAAGTATTCATGCAGCATGAGTTGAAGAGCAAATTTTGGAAGAATCTTTTTAACCGATTTGGTGTGTGATTCTTATAGGAAATTTCATTCTAATTCCGAATATACCATATATGTTCCTACGTTTAAGATGGTAATTTACACCAAAAACCTAAAAAAAACTCTTTTTTTTAAACGTTTTTGACTCTAAATTCTGGCCAACGAACTCATCCTTTCATTTTGATTTTATTGACATTTTGAATTTTGTTTGGATTTTTTAGCTTGATTCCAGGGTCAGATATCGTCTGGAGTGAAACACACACACACACACACCACACACACACACACACACACACACACACACGTACGCACACATATATGTGAAACAAGCTCAAATTTCTCCCGTGCGAGGGAAAAACATTAAATCATGTTTAATGTTTTTCAGGAGAGAAAATGGCCTTGGAGCTCACTCAGCTGATCAGTGACAATAACCAAAAGCATCTTGGTACAACTAGACCCCAAATGGAGCCGATATAACGTGGTAACTAAGAAATCGGTCCGTGTTAACTAAGAAAAAAAACGTTGCATATTTGCGTGTCAGAATTCACAGAAAGACCCCCAGCCCTAAAACATTAAACATGTTAAAAGTGTTAAACTTCAGGAATTGTTTTAGAGTGGTCTACCGGATTTCAATGGAGAAATTTTTTCAAATTTTGCATTGCCAATACTTTGAAGCCATTGCAATAGCTAATTCGCTAAAATGGAAAAAAGCTAAAAAGTGGTATGTGGGTGAAGAAGGGCATCTGACTGGTGGGGTGTTGGTCATCTGACTCCCGGAGATTCCGAATTGGGGGGCGCGGTGAAAGGCCTGTTCCAACTGACTCCCAGCGAACTTACGCCTAGGAAAAATTCCTAACCCCAGGCCCCCTCAGGGACACCTGAGAAAATGACTCTGTTGTCAACAGATAGGTGAAAGGACAAGAAGGACAACATTAAAAAGTGGACAAGATTACAAAAATGTTTGAAGCTGACAGGAATTCCACTGACGCCTAGTGCTTCAGAGTTCAAAATGTCGATGCAAAAAGCCGCCATTAATGCATGGCCTGGTGATTCCGCCTACGTCCAGACATATAGCCCAGACAGCTTAGGTTTTTTGCTCCTAAAAATTCTGAAAAAAACAATTTTGAAAAATCTGGGTGCTTTGAACGCAGAATTAGATTCTCTGCAACTTTCATTCATGACATTTTTCGAGTACCCGTTTCTGAGATACATACGTCTAAAACTCAGCACAACCCACTTTTCTGTCAAATTGAAAAAATTGCCTCTTTTTGCAGGGCGATTCTGATTCTTTTTGCAGGGCGATTTTTGCAGGGCAAATCAACTTTGATGTTTAAGGGGGTCAAGCGACGGAGAATTTAATGCACTTTGATATTGGATTGAGTAAATTTTTCCGCACGGCCGCATTTAGGTGTTTTTTGGCCAAAAACTGGAAAGGTGCAAAAATTTCGTGGGCTTTAGGCCCCCAAAAGTTCGGCTCATTTCTAGAACTGCCACAAAACATGAATTATCCTTATTTAGGATGCCTAAAGTGAATTAAAGGCACTTTCAACAGCTATAACTTCTAAACGGTCACTCCAATCAACAAAAATCATAGAGTGAAAGTTGAAAAGAATCTAATTTCACATTAGGGAACCACATTGAGATCCACCGAACAGTGCCTGCCGTACTGCTAGCTGGCAGTAATGTGTCAAAAACTAGAGGAAAAAGGCACCTACCTGACAACGAAGAAACAGGTTTTTTCACACGTTTCAACCTGTAGCTTGGAAACTAATCAGCTGATTTCAAATATTTTCTCCCAATGTGAAAGCTGATTAAATTTAATATCACACGTTATATATGAAATTTTGACCTACCCTCCCATAAGAGAATGGCCAGGTAGGCAAAAAAGTGAAAATTTCGTGTAAAACACGTTTTTTTCGCACACTTCTGTCTGTAACTCGGAAACTACTCGCCCGATCTCAAATTTCTTTTTTCCTGTGAAAGCTGATAAAATTTTCTTTCAGATACGATACATGGGAAACCGTAACGGGTGAATCAACTTTGATGTTTAAGGAGGTCATGCGACTGAGAATTTAATTCACTTCAATATTGGTTTGAGTAAATTCTTCAGCACGATTCACTATATAGGTTAATTTTGCCAAAACCTGGAAAAATTGCAAATTTCGTGGGGTTTAGGCACCCAAAAGTTCGATACATTTTGAAACTGTTGAAAAACACGAATTATCCTTTTTTTAGGATGCCTAAAGTGAATTAAAATATTTTCCTGCTTTGTCTGAATTAATCGACACCAAAAGTCCAATTTGATTGGGCTACAGGGAACAAAATGAAGGATGATGACTGTGATTTTTTAGTGTGATGTATGATAATAGTTATCAGGATAGGAGATTGAAGATATGGACGCAACGTGTAGGAAGTATAGTAGGTAGCATCAGCTGACATGATATCTACAAACACGTCTAATATCCCAACTGTGGATACCTACGCTCGGGAGTCAGCCGGGCCTTTTTTTCTTTTTCTGTTCTGCCAGGGAGTCAGTTGGTCATAGCGTCTTCCTGGGATTCAGTCAGGCCTTCCATTTTTTTGCTCCATACGGGAGTCAGTCAGGCACGTTGATCTCTGCTGGGAGTCAGTTGACCCAACTTGAATTCCCAAAGTTGAGGGTTCAACTCCCACCTGGGCCACATTTTTTCACAATGCAACAGTTTAGGAACACATTTCATTGATGAGTAAGTAGAGATTTTTACCGCAGGGCCTGGGGAATTAATTTCCGTGGAATGCAGTTTCCCTTTTTTGACCAGTGAAGCCTTCAGTAAATTGATTTTCTACAATCAAGAAAAAAAATCATTGAATAGATGGAAGGAATAATTGGATTTTAAGAATAAGCTCAAAAAGTTGTGTGCTATTACCAGATTAAACACTTGTTTACGTACCTTACTGAAGAATCCGTCGTAACTAGCATGTCGAGTAGGTACATAGCCACTCTAGTTAAGCCAGATTCTCCAGTAAAGTATGTAAACATTGTATTCTTATCACTAGCGGAACTAACCTTTTAGATTTCATACCAAATTAAACACTATTTCTTTGAGCTAATGCACGAATAATCAAATGTAATATATGTAATAAAAAATGCCTACAGTAGATAGATCCATCAATCCATACTTGATTTTAACTGCAGATAAATTAGACAAACCGAGAACGAATAGTCCAGTCAAATTGGGATTCAATAAGGATTTAATTCCTACAAAAGGTTTCATTTTTTAATGCAATGGTTCTCAACCTTTTTCCGGTGATGCCCCCATAGCACCATGCAAAGTTTTTGAGCCCCCTTTAAGGCCTAGACGATCCCCAGTGAATGACATCGCCCTATAGTGCCTACCCACCCTGTGCAAATTTTGTAGTTGGATCTGAATCAAAGGGCATGAGAAGTACAAAGATTCTGATTCATGACGCAATAAGGCGTTCAACAGAAGTCAGTAACATGAATTAGAATGGTCTAAAACGAATTTCCATAGAGAACATTTTAAAAATTTGGCATTACTAAAATTATGACGCCAGACATTGCAATAGATGAATTTTCTTCGAAAATTCGCTAAAACCAACGTTGAAACGAACGTTTTACAGCATCTTTGAAAATTGGCCCAACTTTGAGGTCCTCTAGTATGGAAACGGGTGGCCCAAAATATACGCGCTTGGTCTAATTTGACTGAGAATTTAGTGCTCTACAACTTTCATGGGTGTTTGTTTGATATCTTGATTCCCAGGGGAGATATCAACGAAAAACCACAAAAGCACCCCTATTGGAGGCACATTATTGACCACCAAAAGTTAAACTCGCCTCCCTCGAGGGCGAAAACCTGGGATAATCTTATTGGGTCACTAATAAAGCCATTAAGACAATAAAACCTTTCAAATGAATGAAATTCTTATTGGGCGGTGTTTGGTCCTAATGTGACTGGACTACTTTCAGGAGATCTAACACGTCTAAAATGCAAGTAAAAATTTCAAATGTTTCGAATAATGGAACAACATTTTTTTTCACGTGGGATTAATCGCTAATATGTCGAGAAAAAATTGAATGAAAGAATTAAAATCCTTTCCCTGGAAAAACAAATAAGAAAAAAACAGTACAGTTTAGAACACAAGAATTCCGCTCTCTTGATGGTCTCAAAATGGAAGTTTAATGAGTAATTTTATTTCCTAAATACCTAACAACTGTAATATTTAGGTGGGATTGTAATAATACCTATAGGTAATAGTATAGGTAGGTAATAATGTGCCAACCTTATTGAGCAGTTTGATATGTTGTTCTAGTGAATTAGAGTGATTGCTAGCAACTAGTAATAAGTCACTAATAACTTCACGTGGGTGTACGCCTCCTTCAAATCGGTAGAACAATCCACGCCAAAACCTAAAATGGCACAAGAGACATAATATAGTTTTCCAGTAAATTAACCAAACGAGGAATGAAAATTGCAATTTCCCACAAAATTTTATGTTTGTTTCAAGATACTCACACCTATTAGCTTTGCAATGGACGACAAGGTGAGGAAATCAGAGCTCTAGTAGGCAAGTGGTGTATTCCCACTATACTTCCATAGATCCACCTTTAATCTAAGGACTTCGTAACAAGGAATCCCTAAAGCCAGAGTCCTAAACTTCTCACTAACTACAATGACTGAAGTCATTAACTTACAGTTAAGCATTTCATACTTCATAGCCGTTTTAAGCAGTTCAAATTGGATGGGCTCACTACCTTTCTTAGGACAGTTTTTTCTTTAAAAACTTACTTTATACTCTGAGATGATAAGTTTGGACTCAGAACACAATTCCACTCCTTAAAATCGTACAATGCGTTAAAGTATTCTTCACTGTGGTTAGCCATATACCCCCACAGCGAATATGTTCGCTCTTTAACTCTGTAAAAAAAAAAAAAAAAAACACAGGAACATTCAGCTTACACTTCGTGATTCACCTGAGATTCTACATAATTAAAGTAGGTATTTGAGAAAATTTAATTAATCAGATGGATCAGATGTAATATACATATTAACAAAGCTAAATAACATTTTAAAAAATCACATTTTAATCAAGAGCCTCCTTGTAATTCATAAGTAGATCAACCACCAGAGCCTAACCCAGATGAATCAATCGATTGATAATTAGCATATATAATAATGTCATTGATAAAAGCCAGCAGCCTCCATCGATCCTTGATTCATCATCATACAATAAATCTATTCTGAAATTATTATTAAGTTCGGATTACTTACCTCAAATCATTCCTCTCTTTTTCACTGTTACCAATGAAAGTACCGTACTGGCAAGAACTCGTGTGATCATGAAGAGTTAGAAGGAAATGCTCATTAAATTGGAAAGCAGAAGGGAACTGCTGCATTAGCTGCCACGTGCACTCAATGAATTGAGTAAACACAGGAGAGATTTCTTTGGGATCACCGGGTAAATGACCAATTCTGTCAGAAAATTTGTGACCGAAGTTTAACCAATCTTTTTCTATCAGAGCCTGTGGATACAAAAGGTAGGTATGAGATAAAAACAAAATATGTAGGTGGGTACGGAAGAAAAATAGGAAGCCAAATATTCACGGACTCCCACAAGATATTTATGTCGGACAGTCATACTTAGCATTAGGCAGTTACCTGATAACCTTGTATAGTTCTGTAGTAAGGATCCAACAACATGGATGCTATAGAACACACTTGAGCTGTCCGGTCCCATCCATCACTACAATGCACCAAGACATTGACACCAGACTCAATGGCTTGGGCAATGAACCAACTGGTATCCAGAACTGATTTGATATGTTTGAGCCAACCACACACTTCAAGGCCATTCAAGTAGGAACTTACTGGGCACGCTCTTGCTTCACAAGCTTGAACAAAATAAATTTTTCAATATTAACATGAATAACAAACAATATAGTATGATGAAGAAAAAGAGGAACCCTTTTCGAAAATGAGCCATCTAAGGTAACTGTTCAGGTAGTTGACATAAGAACTCCTTTCCAAAGAAACCTCTTTTAGTTGGAACTCAGATTTGAAGTTTTGGTGGTCCAAATCTCTTCGGTCGAATGGAAAATAACTTACTTATCAAGTGAGAAAAAGTAAGTTGTTTTCATGGAAGCAGTTTCGTCCATGAGGGTGAAACAGCATCACTTAGCTGACTCATCTTAGAAACAGGAGGAAAATTTTTCCCATTTCATACATTTGATTCGCGTTTTTATTCACCTACCCACAGGTATATTGTGTGTTATATATGGATTTTGTAATTTTTGTCGGTAGAAAAGCCAATTGCCAACTATCAGAACAATTAGTTACCTCTGTGTTGGTAGTTGACATCTCCTTAGGACAGGGTATTTCAATTGGTTCATTCAAGATATACAATTGATGTTCATCGATAGATTCTACTTTAAGGAACACAGGTATTATGCTTGTTAAAAATAAAAAACTCATGGGGTAATTATATCACTACATTTCACATTTTGACACATTTTTCGAAATCAAACGTCTTAATTGAATTCTCAATCCATGACGACAGTATGGTACTATAGTCAAAGTTGTTAACAATAAAATGTTTCTAATTTATTTTGGCAACCACTCAGTGCACATCAGCGCACAATATGAGTTTGGAAAAAGGTTTCATATATACTACAAAAAATACAAATACACCTACGTAAATACCAACTGCATCTTTCAGTGTTGCAGGATCAGATATACAAACAGCACATTCAAAGGATTACAAAAATTGAAAAAAAGAGACCTATTTTTTGTTGGTCTTAGTTATCAACTAGCAATATTTTTGTAGCGGAAAGTGAGATTGATTGATAATTTTTTTTATAGTGTTAACTACCAATACAGTTACCCTATAATAAATTAGGAAGACTTACATTCAACGAGCTTAGAAATACTACTTCTCATCACATGAATATTTTCTATTCCTAGAAAGTGAAATTTAATATTATCGTAGAAATTTACGTAAATAATAAATTTATCGTAGAAAGAGACCTATTTTTTGTTGGTCTTAGTTATCAACTAGCAATATTTTTGTAGCGGAAAGTGAGATTGATTGATAATTTTTTTTATAGTGTTAACTACCAATACAGTTACCCTATAATAAATTAGGAAGACTTACATTCAACGAGCTTAGAAATACTACTTCTCATCACATGAATATTTTCTATTCCTAGAAAGTGAAATTTAATATTATCGTAGAAATTTTCATTTTCATATCCTTTTCCTGTAGCACGATTGGCCATTGCATTTATCTGAAAGAGAAAGACACACAAGGCGTGAGATCATCGTCCCAGAATGAGGGTGAAAAACAATAGAACAGAATTAGTGAACAGTTCGAAGTAGAATAATGACAATGAGCTTGCTTAGCACTTGAAGTGGCGGAAACACTCCCTTTTACCAAGTTCTGCGAGAACGTTCTTTCCTACAAATGCCAAACGAGTATCTCAGATGTAGTTATCTGTTAATCAATATTATTACCTAATCGAAAGATTTACTAGTTTTGTAGAAGTATATCTCACGTATATTACCAGAATATCATATCACGATGGAGAAATGTCCTTGGAAAAAAACTTGGTTTTTCCCCCATCCTGATCTATTCAGTATTCAAATTTAAGTAATTGTACCCATTTTCTTCGCGGATCTCCGTATTGTTTTGACAAAAATCGAAAAAACAGTGGGACTGAGATGTTATGGGAGGGAATTGACATGACAGATTGGAGACAGCACTTCAGATTCCATGATCCTACCAAGGCCAAATCAGGCAACAGTTCGAATTACAAAATAAAAAAATGACCTCATTACTTGAATACCTACTTACCTATAGTTACGTACCTATGTAGAGGACTCCATTGTCCTACCTTAACCCAGAGTAACAATGCAATTTCAACCAAAGGGGAAAATGATTTTAACCGATTTGGTGGGTGATTCTTATAGGAAATTTGCACTAATTCTGCGAATATACCATATGTTCCAATGTTTAATATGGTAATTTACACCTAAAAACAAGTTTTTTTTTCACTCTTCCATACTTGTGAAGCAGCTTCATAGGTTGCATAAGTAAAGAGGTATGCCTAGAAATTTCACGCTGATTCCGAATATACCATAACGTTCCTATGTTTAAGATGGTAATTTGAACAGAAAACCTTAAAAAACGCGTTTTTTTTATAGCGATTTTGACTCTAAATTTTCAAAATTTGAACCCTTGGAGTACTCCGAAAATCCTGGGCAACGAACTTAACCTTTCTTTCGATATTATCAACATTTTGAATTTTTTTCAGAGTTTTAGCTCGATTCCTCGGTCAGATATCGTCTAGAATGATACATATATAAACATATGGATATATATATAAAAGTGGTAAATCTCAGGAATCGTTTTAGAACGGTCTGAAACGGATTTCCACGAAGATAATTTTAAAAAATTTGCATTACAAAAATTGTGGAGCCATTGCAATAGGTTCATTTTCTTCGAAAATTCGCTAAAATAGTTTATTGTTCGGGTGTGGAGAAAACTTGGAATAAAATCTCAGCCGTTTGAATAACTGGAGGAATTTTGATGGCTCTTGAGGAACTATTTCCTACATCTCACTAAAAGAACTGAACCGAAAAAGAATGCGCTGAGATCGCATTGAGAGCAGTGAAAATAGGAATAATTAAAATAATTTATTAATATTAAATAATTAATTCAATCAATTTAATAATTATGTAAATTCTATTCTCACTAATCAGGAGCCCAAACAGCGATGGGCTTTGTGCTTCGTTTTGTTCGATTGGCATCTTCTTGGACGGAATTGGACAATGACAGACGACACCCTTTTCAACGTAACTTTCCCACCAAATTACAAAAATAAATATTTCAATAAATTTTCTAAAATTACAGATACACTATTTTGGCCTTACAACTTCATTATCGTTTCTTTTGAGCCATTATTTTTCAGAATTTTTTTTTTAAATTGATGATAATTCCCCAATATAAGGAATGTGAACTGAATTTCATTTATACGAGGCAGATTTCATTGGCTGCATAGTTGTAACTAGATGTAGATAATCCTACCAACCATAATCTTTCTTGTTTTTATTCACACATTAGCATCTAGGCATACCCTATGTTAGTGCTTTCCTCTTTTAGCAAATTTTCGAAGAAAATGAAGCTGTTGCAATGGCTTCTAAATTTAAATTATGCAAATTTTTAAAATTTTTCTACATGGAAATCCGTTTCAGACCATTCTGAAACGTTTCCTGAAATTTAACAAACACACACACACACACACACACACACATACATATACCATCAGACAATTCTAAAACGATTCCTGGAATTTAACACACACAAATGCACGCGCGCACACACATACTTGAATACATACATACATACATATATGTATATATATGTGCGTGCTTGTGTGTGTGTGTCATTCCAGACAATATCTGACCGAGGAATCGAGCTGAAAATCTGAAAAAATTTCGAAATGTCAATAATATCAAGAGAAAGGTTAAGTTCATTGGCCAGAATTTTTGGAGGACTCTAAGGGTTCAAATTTTGAAAAT
>JAEMON010000001.1:83899976-83911054 GCA_030264115.1 Lygus lineolaris | reverse complement strand
GTCAATGAACTGACAAGAGGTTTGAATGTGCGAGCATATATTTATGATTGTTTGGTTGCGAGTTCCACAGAAACAGAACAGCTTGCTGATTTACAAAAATTGTTCCAACGTTTGAGAGAGTATGGTGTTGTCATCAATCCAGCCAAATGTGAATTTGGTAAATCACAGATTGAATTCCTGGGGCGTTACAGTGTCAGCAGAAGGAGTGAAACCTTTAGCATCTCAGGTAGAGAAGATCCATAATATAGAACCACCTAAAACCATTATGGGTTTGCGTAGATTTCTTTGTCTTTTCAATTTTTACCGTCGTTGTGTAAGAAAATCAGCTCACATCACATCAAGACTGACAGAGTACTTGAAAGGACATGTAGGATAGTGATATGATTCAGATTGATAATTTCAAGGATATCAGAGCGAAATGAAATCCTCGTTGTAAGTCTGAGGTCGTTTTACTGAATTTCAGTACAAAAAATAAGGAGTTAAAATAAAATAAGGTAAAAATAAGTAGTAAGTAAAAAGTTTTACTCCAGACTAATGCGATGACGAGGGTGGCTGTTGTCCTGAGCCACATACTTATATCGTATTTTCGGAATGCCCCCCCCTGGTTTCGTACGCAAGCCCTGGCTCTCTTTTTCTCATGAATCTAACCGTAACATTGTATGTGAGACCTTGTTTTATTTTAACTCCTTATTTTTTGTACTGAAATTCAGTAAAACGGCCTCAGACTTACAACAAGGATTTCATTTTGCCCTGATATCCTTGAAATTATCAATCTGAATCATATCACTACAACGGCAAACACAAAAATATTGAGAATCCGTTTGTTAATAAATTTTCTGGTAGGTACTCGTATTTTTGTAGATGACTACTGTTTTTCCGCATTCAAACTTGAATTTCTCCATGAAATCGATAGGTAATCGCAAAGTTGACCATACCATTAGAAAGCTGATTAAATTTGCAAGTTTTTCTGAGATTTGGCAGCTTCCAGCACGTCTTTTGGAAATGCAGTTGACGTACATGTATTTTCAGAAACTTATTTTCTTTTTAATTTTCAAAGCTTGAACTGCAATTGCGGTCCACAGGAGTTCGTTTTTGATCACGAATGTGCATCAGCCGTATAGGAAATTTAACAGTGAACCCGAAAATGTGGTCAAAAGTAGGAAACAATTGTTTCAAAGTGAAGAAACGTGGGGTTTTATGGCAAGAAACGTGGTTTTCTTAAAAATACGTTTAAAAAATCATATCTTGGGAACGGCTTGAGATGGAAAGGTGCAGTTGGCGGCGTGCTACTCCATTTTCAGTCTAGTTTTACCCAATTTTTTCTTTTACACCAAGTGCCAAACACCCTGTATATACACATATATATTTAAAAAAATCATCGAAGGGATTATTAGTACCTGCATAATCCCTGAAAATTCCATCGAAATCGGATGAAAATTGTCAACCTTATGAGAGCCTGACGTTTGCGCATGCGCAGTGGGCACCACTGATCCGATCTTTATGAAACTCATAGAGCATTATCGAATCTCCAATGCTCAACTTTCATCCAAATTTGAGCGAAATCGGACCATTAGGTCGCTAGAAATTGATGTTTCAAGGATTTCATGTTTACCCATGCGCAAAGGCTACCGTTGGGCGGCTCTTAATGAATTTCATAGAGGACCATCTGGGGGCTAACCCGCGTAACCCCTGAAAATTTCATCAAAATCGGATGAAAAGTGTTAAAGTTATACGTGTTGCAAGGATTTCAAGTTTTGCGCATGCGCAGTTGATACCGCTGATCCGATCTTCATGAAACTCGTAGGGTATCATCGAACCTTCGATCTTCAACTACCCTCCAAGTTTGAGCGAAATCGGATCATTAGGTCCCGAGAAACTGATGTTTCAAGGATTTCACATTTATGCATGCGCAGAGGCTACCGTTGGTCGGCTGGTGATGAATTTCATAGAGGACCATCTAGGGCCTAACCCGCGTAATCCCTGAAAATCTCCCCTCGGGAAAATCGACCCTTGGGGTCGAAACCAGAATTGTTCAGGAAGGTCTAAAACGAAAAATGCGAGTTGAAATTTTGATTTTGGAGATAACAAAATTTTCACATCCCAAAAGTGAAAACAATGCTTCCGCTACCTTGGTATATAATGTGTGAATTTTTCATGTCATAGCCGTGTTTAATATATATGATATGGCTTAAACACTGATAATTCATTTGTCAAAAATCACATTTGCGGAACCTCAAGGGGTTATCCATTGGGGCTGAAATTTCCTGGAAGTGGTTCTCGTACCTGATGGAACATGATTAGCTCTGGGTAGGTACCTTCTGAATTCGAACCTTTTTTTTTCGTTGTCAGTCTACTAGTTATGACTGATGACTATAATAGGGTGAACAAACCCTTACAGCAAGGCTTAGCCAATTGCCGCACATGTAGAGCACTCCATCATGGAACGGCTTTTGCAAATCCTATAAATTAATCTATTATTTCAAAAAACAACTTTCTCCACTTTTCAGTTTTCATCACTTGTAGAGGAAGAAAATTATGAGAAATCCAATACCAATTTTAGTAATTTTCTTGTTTACGATCTTATAGAGACCATTTAATGCTGATTGGGGGACTTCCAAGTATTAGATCGGGTGCATAGCCATGAGTCTCTAGTTCCTATCTGGCTCTTATGAGTCATGCAGTGGTCAAAGCACCTGACGGAAACTCTGAAAATTCTATTATTAAAAATTAAGCTGCCAGCAGTATATTCTGGAGTGAACGACGTGCTGTCAGTGACCAAGGGGCCACCCTTAAAATTGTGGTTACGACACTGCTTCTTATTTCTATCATTTTTTTAATAGCCCTGCATAAATGTACGTTGGTCCAGAATTTCGCCAGTTTGAATAGTATCTATGCATCACACAGCTCAACACAGGACCATGCCTTCCCTCTGTGCTTCCATGGGATGCCACAAAAAATAAAGTATATACCTGGTTTAGATAATGATTGCAGGGCGTTGTAAACCTCGTGGCAATCGCGCTCCCGTGGTATCACAAATGTCACTGAGAGGAATGTTTTGCATCTCACTAGAAGGGGAGATCCTGTTGTACTAAGTGACAACTTTTCCACTGATGATATCTGGGTATGGTAAATCTGAAAATTACATAGAAAATAAGGGACGTTGAGCAACGTAATAAAAAAATGGTTTTTACATTAAAAATCAACTTAATCCTAAGTATGAGAATGACTGCCTACCCATGTTGCTTTGTTGTTATTGTGTTCCACAAACAGGAGGTGGGTAGTAGTCACAAATAGATTTCCCATGCAGACATTACGAACGTTGTAACGATCCAGCATCCGGACATTTTCAATCTGTAATAGAGAATTCGTTGAAAAATTAATTAACTAATGAATTGGATTTGGGCCTGTTGATTTTTTTTTTAAGTTTGCATTATTCTGACACATAATAAAAAACCGCCTCATCGACAGGGGGAAAAAAAAAGAATGTTTTCACAACCACCAAACAATTTTGACTTTTGCTCATCATTGGAAAATTCATATTGGGACCATTCATAAGCTAACCCACTACTTCTCACCATTCAATTGAATCAGATGAAAATGTAAGAACTATGTATGAACAGGCTTTTATCATGTAAAACTTGAACCAATAGAATGTAGAGAAACAGATAACGAATAGGTACATATTCGGAGTTTGAAAAAATGATGCGTCGGTGCTCAATCATAAAACGGTTCGCTGATTTTTGAAACAACCTATATTCATGCATGTTTTTCACAAAGAGACTTTTCCACTGATTTTGATTCTCGAGGTCTAGATGGACCCATTGAGAGATGAAAACGACTAGGTACCATAATGTGTACGACGAGCCTATTTCCAATACATAACTCTCTTCCTCTCGATAGATGCGTCTAGACAAGAAGTATAGAATTCCTCAGAAAGCGGAGAAGTTACCTACCTACTTGGCCAAAAACTGGCGAATAGGTTGGTCCATAAAACATCGATGGGAACTTGATAGGTACCTAGGCGCAGGCGTGCAGATTTTTAAAGATAAAATTTCAATTTAGTACCGTTTCTACGCCAAGTTAGCTGAAACTTCACTGGTTTTCACTTGCAAGGCGGACAGTGGTCGGGAATAGCCATTTTTTGGCAAAATTAATCGCCGTTCCAAATTTGTTGGCAATTTTTTCGCTGATTCCAATTACACCCTATGTTCCTATAGGTACCTAAATTAGTTAATTGGCTGCGGCATCATAAAAAACACCTGGAAAATGCATGTTTTTGACCATTGGAACAGCACAAAATTGTTTTTGTATGAAGAACTTAACTTGTACATACACCAAATATTGATTACTTGGAAAACTGTTAGTTTTTGAAATATGGGTGATTCAAGTCTCTCGAGAACTTTTGGTTCTCATGGATTCGGGAAGCTCCAACGCAGCTCAAAATCCTATTTATTATTCTTCACTTTCGTGATTTTGAGAATTCCTCGATATGCGTATGTTATACAATAATAATTACATACTTTACGATGTGAATCATAATTTCTTTGTTTATTCCATCCAGAGAAAACTGGAAGAAGCCAAGAAAAATCAGGTTTTCATAGATTTTTTTTCTATGGATGTAGTAAAGTAAGAATTATTATTCAGATCGTAAAGTACGTAAATAAGAATGTATAACACACGTATAACGAGGAATTATCAAAATCGCAAACGTGAAAAATAATACATGGGATTTGAAGTTGCGTTGGGGCATGGTTGAGGCGATTCCTGAGACTGGGGTCCCACAGCCCCTTAACGTATCCGAGCCCAAATATAATGGTTAATATCCATCTGCTATAATTACACGGATTGTTTAGTTCATAGTAAATAACAGTAACAATCATCAGAAAGAGCGTGAAAAGATCTACAAGATAAATGCCCTAAAATAAAAATTGTTTTAAATTGTTTAATGCCCTAAATATTAAATATTATGCCCTAAATTGTTTCAAGATCAAATTTTTGAAGTTGAAAAATAGGGATGCTTATCTGTAAAACCTCTTACATTTTCAAATGATTGTAAGAATGTAGTTGCGATATCCGTTCATTCAGGATTGAAAACCTCTTGAATAGAGCGAAGAGGAAATTTGCAAACCCCCACCTTCAAAATTTTAGTCATTTTTCACGTTTGAAAGAAAAAGAACAGAAAATCGATGAAAGAAAATAAAATAAAAAAACATCCGTCCACTGTATACGGCTTTTGATCCCCAAATAATAACCAAAATAAACAAATTAATAACTCAAATAGGTAGCTATTAAAAAACATACTTTTGCTAACCCCAACTGCCCATATAGTACCTAGTAATACAAATTTTGGTAACTTGGAAGCCTTCTCGCAACTTCTACTTTCTTGTAGCTTTTCAAGGCTCGGGGAGGGGTTAGTTTCGCGAAATAGGTCAGGGTGAGCACATGATAACCCTTTTCGTCTATGTGCCCCAGGACACGGGTATGACCTTGATGCGATTGTTTGTCTGACACAGAAATGCGTTGTTGTTTTTCCAAACATTTCATTACTTGAATGGAAAATTTGGTGCATTAAAAATTCAGCTCGAGGTTTGGTATCCCACCGTAGCTGAATGCAGCTTTAGAAATTGAAAATGGGGATTTTTAGTGAGGCTACTGGGTATTTCCGAGCTGTTCCAGGAAACTTGACGATTAATGAATATATTCAGCTCAATGCACCTAACAGAAATTCAATTGGACTGCAGTGACTCAGACCTGGCTAAATGCAGTCATTGAAAATTGAATTTCTAGGTTCAGAAAATTCCAAAAATGTACCAGGAAACTAGGTTCTTGTAGAGTCCAGCTCAACGCACAGGATATACAACAATTTAATCTTTTCTTGCTGAGACTAGTTTCTGACAGACATGGGTACGGCCATAAGAGCTAAGGAGTTCGTAAAAAATAAAAGGTACGGGCAGTAGGGGTTAAAAAAGTAATGTTACTTACACGCAGTTGAACTGAAGTTGGCGTGGCCGTTTGCTGCAACGTTATTGGTTGGGGTTGAATAGCCGATTCAGTTTGCTGCAAGGTTATTGGTTCTACTTTAGTGGGTGTGGCTATATGCTGCTAGGCTATTGGTGGGTTTTTGATAAGCCTGTATCATTAAGAGTAGAAGAGAGCACAGTGTGGAGCAGGGCACCACAACTTTATAGGCCTACCTGGCAATTAAATTTCAACTCTAGTTTCTGTAATTCTAACCTTATTGCGCTGGAATCGCCTACGGAGATTTGTGTACCTAACATCATGGGAACAGAACCTTGAGGGCTTACAAAATTCACATCGTAAAGTCTTGAGTTTGACACCTTTTTGCTTCCTCACTATCAAAGGTAGAAAGCTATGTATTCGTGCAAGAAATAAAAGCATTTGTGTCCTCCAACATCAACATTTCTACTTGCTTTTTACGTTTCAGAGCTTTCTGAACAGTTTTGGTTCTGTGTCTGTCTGTTGGTCTGTGGTCAATTCCTTGTCCCAGTCTAAATTATGTGAAGTTCTCGTCCGAATTTGATGAAATTTTTCAGGGATTGCGCGGGTTAGCCCCGTGACGGCCCCCTATGAATTTCATCACCATCAGACTATTAGTAGCGTGAGTGCATGCGCAAACATGAATTTTCTGAGACCCCGGTATCTCAGTTCCTGATTGACCTGTTTCGCTCGAATTAGGTGGGTAGTTGGGGCTGAGTCCAAGACAATCACCTATGAATTTCGTCACGATTGTGTCAATAATAGCTGCTGAGCACTTGAAATTTGTGGTCATAGGCGTAGCTCCGGAACTACACGACCAATTTGAGTGAAATTTTCAGGGATTACGCGACTTAAGGCCCTGGAGGGTCCCCTACTAGTAGTGTGTGCGCATACGCAAACGTGAATTTCCTGAAATTACGATTTCCAAGTTCCTAATGGACCAATTTCGTTCAAATGTGGTGTGTAGTTGAGAGCTGACAATTACCTTCTAATTTGGACAAAATTTTAAAAGTAATACCTACTGTTCATGCACGATTTTGAAATGTATTTCATGGCTGTAACTCCGGAACTACTTGACTAATTTCGGTGAAATTCTCAGAGATTGTACGGGGTAGCCCCTAGACAGTCCCCTATTAATTTCATAGCCATCGGACCACTAGAAGCGTGTGCGCATTCGCAAACGTGAATTTCCTGAAACTACGATATCTCAACTCAATTCCTAATGGACCGATTTCGCTCAAACTTGGAGGGTTGTTGGGGTCTGACTCAAGACCTATGAATTTCATCACGGTTGGAGCAATATACTGCCCAAGCGCAAACTTTAAATTTGTTGTCTGGAGCCACGTAGCTAGACCTCAGGAGGCCCAGGGCGGATTCGATTTGAGAGGCCCCCATTTTGTAACACACACACGGAAAATTAAAAAAAAATTTCGAATTAAAAAAGAAATACGAATTTGGGTGATTTTGAAGTTACTTTTTTCCACGGAAATGTTTTTAATTCCTTATGAGGCTAAAACACATGAGTATCAACCAGTTGAGGTTTTACAGTGAGTTCACACTTAAGATCGAGAACCTTCCAGAAAAGCGAATCTACAACTAATTTCCAACAAAAAGTGTCTCGAAGAGTTTTTTTATTTAAGCCCTCATTTTCGTGAGTTTTCTCACTTTTAAGATTTTTTTCGTGTTTTCGACTGGTCACATTAACTCATGATCATAAACAAAATGGTCATAACTCCATTAGTTTATTGATTTAAGAAAAGAAGAAAGAAATGGAAACACCGTTAGAAAGAGTGTTAAATTTACTATCTCCTTCGTGCATTATAAAAATTTTACTGTAGGTTCAGTGGGCAAGAAATTGGACTAAAATGAGAGTTTTACAAAATTTCCAAAATCATAATTTTTTCCAACGGTTCTATGTCTCCAATGAAATAAATAAAGCCAAGTGCATGTTATGGGAGAAACTTCCTCAGAATCTCAGCTTTTCAATGAAGTGGTTATTTTACTATGGAAATTATGGGATAAAATTAAGTTTGAATGCAAAAACATTAAGGTTTTTTTCCCGAGGAAATCGAGTGTTGGGATGTTTTACGACTTGAGCATGAGCATGGCTAGAAGAGTTTGGTATCGTTTTCGACGTAATTTTTCTAGCTGAATCGAAAGGTGATACCCCAAATTCATTCTGACTGTTGGAAAATGGATTTTTCGAGACAAATGTTGCGGTTACGGACACACCCATTTTGGGGTTTTGGGGGATTTTGGTTTTTTTTTTTTTTCGTAACCCATTTTTTGTTGAGCTAGTGAAAAATTGAGGTAAATCTTAGCAACACTAATTTTGGAATAATTCAATAAACAAACTCTGATTATCAAAATAAGAGTTAGATGTGCTGGTATTCAAAAAATTCACTATTTTTCTCAAAAATTAATTTTGTAATAGAATAATTCTGGAGTGTCACCATTCGATTCAGCGTGAAAAATTACGTCGAAAACGATACCAAACCCCTCTAGCCATGGTAAAGTCGCATAACCCCTTGATTTAAAAATAATAAATTAAACTTGATATCCCATAATTTCTATACTGAAATTAAAAATAACCACACCATTGAAAAGCTGAGATTATGAGAAAGTTTTTCCCGTAACACGCACTGGGATTTATTTATTTTATTGGCGACATAGAGCCATTGGGAAAAATTGTTATTTTGAAAATTTGATGAAACTCACTTTAGTCGAATTTCTTGCGCCCGCTAGATCTACTGTACAATCTTTTATAATGCAGTAGAGAGATAGCAAATTTAATGTACTTTTGATGGTGTCCTTATTCTCGATTTTAAACAATGAACTGAGGGAGTTGTGATTATTTTAGTGGCGTAGAGTCGAAAACACGGAAAAAATCGACAATTTGAAAAAACTCGCGAAAATTAGCCGTTTAAAAACTCTGCAAGACAGTTTTTGTTGGCCATTAGTTCCTAGAAGGTTCTCCACCTTATTATTATACTATTATACCACCCTGTATAATACTGCTAGGTGCCAACCCCCGGGACCAGGGGAGCCTCCACCGTCGGAGCTAAGGGGCCACTTATTTTCATGGTGGGGCTAAACCAGATAACTGGTGTGGCGTGACGAGCGGGTTGTGCGTAGGTGGTAGCATGCACTAAGAATGAATATCAAAATACGACAATTGAACACAAGAAAGATTTTAATATGGCGCTTATTGGCCGATGAAAAATGAACAAAAATACAAAACTTTAAACGAGAAATTTTACAACTTTCAACGAAACTTTACAACTGATTTTCACAAACTTTAACTCGAAAACTGAACTGCCAACTCTTACTTGAACTAAAATTGACTTTTAAAACAAATACACACTGGGAACGACTTCCGCCTGTCGCCGCGGAGAGGTTGCAGGGCTCAGCGTATGTCCTGTTGCCACCTCCGGGTTTGGTACTCGGGCAGGGAGCCTTATCACCTGCACCCGACAGTACTAGGCCTCAACGAGATCTTCCCCTATTCCTGGAGGGAGGAAACGTCTCGACTCCACCTCTACGGAAAAGGGTACTGGGGTAGCACCTCTGGGAGTTTGAGCGGAAGGAGGAGCTTAGCTCACTGCACTTCGGTCGAATTATTCCCGTGATCCCCCTCGTTCGACTGCTTCTTCCGCCGGAGAGAATTTACCGGCAAGGCTAAACACACCTGACTAAGTCAGGGGGGGCTCCTGAGCTCGATACGAGGTACAGGAGCAAGATACTTCTTCTGCGTCTTCCGGAGGCAGGAGGCTCAACTAGAACCTACCGGGAACGGGGTAGCTATTTACAGGACAAGAGAGGGGCCGAAGCCTCACTCTATCAAGCCCTGAAGCTATGAAATGAAAGGTGATTACCGGAGGCAGGAGGCAGAGCCTCAACTAGAACCTACCGGGGAGAAGGTAGCTATTTACAAGACAAGAGAGGGGCCGAAGCCTCACTCTATCAAGCCCTGAAGCTAGGATTGAAAGGTGATTACCGGAGGCAGGAGGCAGAGCCTCAACTAGAACCTACCGGAGACCAGGTAGTTACTCACAGACAAGGGGAGGCGTCTTGGTCTCTTCCTTCAAGCCTGGAGTGGGTACAGAAGTTCTGTGTGGGGGACAGGAGGCTGGGCCTCGACTGGTCTCACAAGAAGAATCTTCTTACCTCGAGGAAGGGCTCTCGATGGGGCGATGGTGTGCCCAGAGAGTTCCTTGGCTCGAGTTTTAGCGACCCTAGAAAGAGGTTTCCTGAGGTCAGTGGAAGCGTGAAAACCCGGAGGCCGAGACCACTTGTATGCCCACAGGAATGGTTGCGCTAGAAGCGCGATAGTTACCAAGTAACCAGCTACCGCCTCAGTCGTCCGAAGACTGTTTTTAACCAGGGAGAACAGGCTCACACTCTGGCTTGGCTATGGCAGCACCAATGCCTCTTCCAGCCGAGGTAGGGTCTTCTTGCCGAGGTCTTGCCTACAGACACAAGAGGAGGTCCTTCCTTCGACCAGGATCAAGCTAAAAAGCTCTTGCACAGGGCAGTCCCCACTCAGAGAGTGCAGGAGGCAGAGCCTCGACTGACAAACGCTGGGAGGTGTCCCGACGTCCCAGTGAACACAAGAAGCTAGGGCCTCAACTGGTTGCACTGGGGGTGCCTTCTCACAAGGAGGAATGTTTCTTCAGGGAGGTGTCTCGACCTGGCAAGGTGGCTCAACTTCATCCAAGGGAGGTTAACCTCAACCGTACTGGGAGAGCAGTAGATCTCAACCGCAAGGGGAGATAGTGGCGCTTGTTATCCCAAGGCTAGGACTTCTCCAGAGTTGGAGGTGGTCAAGTGACGCTTTTGGCTGGTGCCGCCGGCCTTATATCCAGCTGGAGCTCTCATTTTTCGTGAGTATCCATCCTTGTTAGTACCCACCTGGGGCGGAGCTGGCCTGGGGAGGCGATGAGGGCGAACCTGACAGCGGAGTTGGGCACTTCTGCCCCCTCTTCATACGTTTGCCTTTGATCCTGCTTCTCCTCCCCATGATCCTGGGCGGGGCCGATGGTGCTGCTCACGACAGTCAGTCTGGGCGAATATTGCCACCT
>JAEMON010000001.1:83802998-83823185 GCA_030264115.1 Lygus lineolaris | reverse complement strand
TTCGCTCACCAACTCATGCTGCATGAACGGAACTTTTTGCTTTATTACCTACCTAATTTTTTACATTTTGTATAGCAGGTGTGAAACTGGCGCCTTATTATGACAACAGTGACGTCGAAGAGTGTGAAAGTATTTCCATAGAGGACGATGACGAAGATGATGACGAACAAGAAATTGTGGACATATCTGAACTTCAAAAGGGGTTTACTAGTTATCGAAATACGTAACTAACGTAAGCAGCCACCATGGCACCTTTGCTGTGAGTAAGTTTGCTTCACAATAATTGTAAAAATACTGGAATCCGTTCCTCTTCTCACGATGCCTTCTCCAACGAAATCCTAATAAGTGCCCATTATTATTTTCTATTTGTGAGCAGCTACTGCGAGATAATCAGAGTGCGCGACATCATAGTCTTTCATGCTTATTGGTTGCTACATCGGCAGAGTTTAGAAATGTTAGCTTTCTAAAATTAATTTGTTCACTTCAAAACAAAAGTAATTGGTAGGTTTGGGAAGTTTCATTGCATATCAGAAAACATATCAACGCGGACATATTGGGATGTTGAATCATTCAATAGGAAGGTGTTGAAATCATCATTAATTAACTCGCAAGGAATTGCTGATAGACCAAGTTTGCTGAAATATTTATTTTAGTAAGTACAAATAGTTATTAGGTAGGAAGGTACCTATTTATATTTTTTTCTGGTACCTACCTCTGCTACGTTTGAGGTCTTTGGAGTCTTGTGGTCATGTCTACTTGAATCGTTTTTCAAGTGAAAGAAGAGGTGGGAGGAGTTAGAATACCTACAAGAAAGAGCGAGCTTGAATCAAACGATTTATTAGGTCTATTTTCATTGGTTATATTTAAAAACTTCTACCTACCACTTGTTTAATGGTGTTTGAATGTGTGGCTGGCATATTCACGTTTTACATTGACGATACGAGTACCTATATTGGACTTCACAACCGTCCCACACCGTCACAACCGTCATTGTCCCAGACATCTCGTGTATATTTTTCTCGATAAGTCTCGATTATTCTTGATGCCTCTTGTTTCTCGTGCGGCTAAATCGTTCATATTCAGAGAAAACATGTTGGTTGACTGCAGTGTTGTACCCAGCGTTCAAACTAGCTGAGCAGGAATGGAGAGATTCAGTTGAATCGTCAAGTAGAAGGTGTCTCACAACCTTCAGTTGATTCTAATTCCTCATGCCACATTATACTTGGTTTTTCCCAAGTTAAGACATATTAAAAAAAAATCATTAGACAAGTTTTTATTTTATTTTTGAAATATGTTTTAGTGTGGAAAAACCCTGGTGGTTCCAGCAGTCTACCACCCTGTATAAAGGAAGAGACTTCTCTCATCCTTCTATCCTGGTCATCCCTTTCATTCTTCTCTTTCTTTAGCGAGTTATTGACCGAAATTGATTGAACTATAATTTAAATTACTCTATGAGTGTTACCTACAGGTTTTGAGCAGATTTAATGTAACATCAAAGTTTCGGCACTTCTTCAAATCTGTTTTAGATAGGCCTCTCTGACGTACCTACTCTTTAAAATTATATCTGACCACAAGTCTTCAAAGTGGATATTTTGATCGTTCAAATGAGAGTTGTTTGAGAGTAAAGGCGCTGAAAGGTTAAACATTTTCTAAAATTGCAAATATTTTTGT
Source organism: Lygus lineolaris (assembly GCA_030264115.1). NCBI lineage: Eukaryota > Metazoa > Arthropoda > Insecta > Hemiptera > Miridae > Lygus > Lygus lineolaris. Next base: position 83,821,514 of record JAEMON010000001.1, on the reverse strand, counting down.
AAATTCGAATTGGAGAATATTTCTCGTCATTGCATGACTAAAATTTAGGTTTGTTATTTATTTCATGTTTTTAAGGTTATGAATGGTATGAAATCCATTAGAGTGACAATAGGGTACGAGATACTGCGTGAAGTTGTATAATTCCATACGAATTATTCAGAAAATGTACAGAAAACGGCTTTTCTTAATCTCTTCCGGATAAATAGATATTTTGCTGTGCCTGCTATAAGTAGAAGATATTAATATGAAGTTAGGAAACATATTTATTAGTCTGTAGGTAGGTATAGCTCTTTTTAATGATACTACGAAAACCAAGGCTGAGTTATTATTTGGAAACATGTTGTCCTTAAATTCTAGTGGAAAATAAACGTAACCAAAAAGCTCAAATCCATTTCTATCCGAGATTGCAATAGGGTATTTGTTCCATCGCCGATCCTCGTCTGATGGAGCTTCCGTATTAGAATAGGGCTTTTCAGGCACCAACATAAAACCCCCTTCCCATCTATCCATCCTTTTAACTTCTCTCCCAGGGCTTCCTGGCCTCAGTTGCCTCTCCGACATCCACGACAAACCTACGCCACTTGTTCCGCCGAAATATTATAATTTCGAGTATTTTTCGGGGTTTGGGACTTCGTCGCTTCCTCTTCTGGATAGTCTGGTGCACCAGCGTCGCTGCAGCATACTTCTCGAGGGTCTTCTCTGCATCAAAAAAGGTACTCCTTCCCTGCCTTGATTATTTATGTTGCATGTCTGTCGCTCACTGTTCCATTTTGGTGTACTCCATCAGTACGAATTCGCTATTTTTTCCCTCATAATAGTATGGATTCTATTGAAATTTCCCATTTTGGAATGTATTAGGTGGAATGTATGGTGTCACATACCTTCCCTATCATACAGTCTGCTTAAATTCGAAAATATTCTTTCTCCACCCCCCCCCCCTTTTATTGCGTGCGTATTCAATTTTAAACAGTATTCATGGTCTGATGCAATCGACGAATTGTCGAATATCGAATCTGATATTCGATATTTGAAACTCGAGGGTATCATGGCTCCTACACTTTTCCCCTGTCGAATGGTCGAAAATCAAAGCTACCGCTAGGATTGCTGCTACATTTCGATGTTCGACCTCAAACCTGATTTTCGACGCCTCCAGCCCGTGGTAAATTCGACTCGTCGTAAATCGAATTGGACCGGGGTGCATACGCATTAGCTCACTTCAAAAGTCCCAATTCGACGATTCGACAATTTGACGTCGATTCATGAACACCCCTAATAACTTTGCAAGAGCAGCCTGATTTTCTGTTTTCTTGTTGGGGTCTTTTCTTATAATGTAATGAATGTTTTAGGTTTTATTTATGTCATTATGTTATTTAACATCCTAAACGTCAGCCACTAATTCCCATCACATTAATTTAGAATATCCTGTATTTTTCATGGTAGATCGTAGTTATTATTTCTGTTTGTTACTATTACAATAAGTTGTTGTTGATTACGTCTTGTTCCTGAACGGTGTTATCACCTTCGTTTAATACATCACGTCGAATGTGACCTGTTTATGTTTGTTTCTATCTTTAAAGTTGTTACTACCGATAACCTATTGTTTTTGTGTTCTTCCAAAGATGTACATAGTTAGTTTCATTCTTTCTAACAGCTGTTAGTTTGTTACAACCCACTCTTATGGATTGATTCACTAAGACGCCTAAAGCTGGCACATTCTCCCATGCTTCTGTCGGATCACACTATGCTACTGTTAGGTGGGGCTAATACCTACTGAGTTTTTCTCAGTTTTTTTAAAACAAAAATTACCTTCAATTTTTGAGCGTATTTTATATTTTTATAATATTTTTCTTGATTAGCAATATTAAAAAATATTATTTTTATAATATGTTTCTTTGATGTATTTTATAATATTTTTACTCAACTTTAGCACCTCCACAGAGATTGCTAGCATTACAAAAAAAAAAAAAAAAAAACCCTCAATGCTACCACATCTTTCCTATATCTAATTCAATGTTTCCCCTTATTCCCCCTTCACCATACCTGAGGCTAAAAACCACTAGCTATCCGATAATAAAAAAAATTCTAGATATCTATGTTTTTTTTGTTTTATAATAAAATTATTTCATAATAAAATCATTTTTCGTTAATTGTTTCTTAAATGTTATTTTTTTCTGGTGTCTCAGTTGCTAGTTACTAAGAGAGGGGCTGGGGTTGGGGGGGGGGGGGGGACTAAGAGGGTCCAATAGACTTGGGTGCTCATAGACTTACGTCATTTTTTGTTGTATAATAATGAACAAAGATCCATACTGACGAGTTTCTAGGTTTTTCTCAATGTTCACCAGTAAAATATATCCCAATGTTTGGACGAGATTTATATTTTTTAATTGATTGGTACACTATCAAGCTATAGATTCAAACTACTAGCTCGATTTCAGCTGGTGTGCACAATATTGTTGATCCTTCTGGAAAATGTCCAAAGGTTAGAGAGATACCTAGGTACATAACATTATTGTGTACGTGTTGTTGTTTATAATGGATGTAGTTGGTGTTATCTATTTTTATTGTTTGATTGTATACACTGAATGCCACTCTCACCATGTAGATAAGTTTGCATTGTAATCAATTATCTGATGAACTGTACGGTCTGTAATGGTGCATTGCTCCTACTGTATTTATACTGGATTCCTACCTATTATTTGACGAAAAGTTCCCCTTAGTAATATTAGCAATCTAAATTTTATGAAATCTGCTTATTTGATCCATGTATTATCAATTTCAGAGTGTTATGTGGATGCATTTTGTCTTTCGTTCATGCCTAACTGGCCGTTAGGTTTAAAAATTCACGTGTAGGCATGCAATTGTGGCTGTGAATTTGACCATAAAGTTATTCCAACCAAATTATGTGATGTTTTTTTTCTATTCATTCCTCGAACTTATAAAAAGAATCTGGAGTCTATGAAAATGTCTATTTCCACAGAAATTATGATTAGTTTTAAATCAATTTCGGTGGTTAGGTCATCATAAGTAACATGGGCCTGAAAGCTAGGGGTTGGGGGTGACGTCAGAGCAGCAATGCCAGTGGTGGAAAATAGAAGTTCATGGTGGATACTAAAGTGGCTTATAGTGTCCAACAAAACACAGAGAAAGATTGTAAGCCGAAAGAGTCCATGTGTATGATGCTAACCCCTTTGCTGTACTGTACGAGTGGATAAGTCAGCACACAAGTCAACCTACGAGACGTTAAATAACGTTAACGTACGAATTGAATGGAATTCGTAGATTTCAAGAAGTGATTTTGAAGTTCTTGTTGTTTAGAATTTTCTCTTATGGGTTTCTCTCGATACTCGAAAATGAATATCAGGAACTGTATGAGGCCTGTTTGGTGAATGGTAGGGAAACGGACCTTATTATGGAAGGCTAACCTACCTCCAGCTTCGGTAGAATCAGCAGGGACCATGGCTGGCTTGGAATACCCGATGTTGTGAGCATTCCTGAGAGCTGTTATAAATTACCAGGTGTCACAGCATTGTTGTCTCACCCTAAAAGACTGTCATGTTTGGAACCCATTTTTGGCTATTCAGGAGCAACACTATTGGGTTGGGTTGGGTTGTTGAGCAAACGGGTAGGAGTAGGTAGTTATGGAAGATCCTTTTTCTTTCCTATACCTAATACGTGTACCTGCTAATTCTTGTGTTGTATACCTACCTACTATCGTAAATAAAACAATTTTTCAATTCGATCCAATCCATGGTTCCAGTATTGTTACCTTCGTTTTTGGGAATCCATTTGGAGCCCCATTTGTTGACGAATATGCCAGTTCTATTCGTGCTACGATTCCTTGTCTTAGGCAAAACTATTTGAGGTTATGGCTGATTTTGATAAAATTGTCAGGGATTTTGCGGGTTTGTGTCCCCTTATAAATTTCATCGCTATCGGACCACTACTAGCCTGTGCACATGCGCAAACGTGAATTTCCTCCAACTCCGCTTTTTTAGGCCCTGATGGACCGATTTCGCTCAAATCCGGAGGGTCCTTGGGGCTGACTCCAAGACAATTACCTATGAATTTCGTCACGATAGGATGAGGAATAGCTGTTCCACATGTAAAACTTGATATTCATTCTGGCATAACTTTCTTTTCTGGGATTACGTGGGTTAGACACTAGACAGTCTCCTACGAATTCCATCGCCGTTGGATCAATGGCAGTGTGTGCGCGCTTGCGCAAACGTGATTTTTGGAGCGGAACTATTCTACCTTTCGGTGAAATTTTCACTAAGTGATTCTATACGTCCATGTTACAAAAAAGTTCCATTCATGCAGCATGAGTTGGTGAGCGAATTTTCAAAGAATAATTTTAACCGATTTTGTGGGTGATCCTTATAGGAAACTAGCTGACCCGGCAAACGTTGTTTTGCCATATATATAAATGATCTCTAGCCGGTTACTTCAAGACGGCCGGATTTCTAGACGGTTGGTTGTCCAGATCCCAAACACTCGCTTCGCTCGCGTGACAGTGGCTATTAAAAAATAAGGGTTGATCGTAGAAGGGTGAAAATTGAGGATTGTATGTATTTTTGTATGTTGTATCATAAAAAAATAGAAATTAAAAATTTTGTCTAAAAAATAAAAAAAAAAAATTTAGGGGTGGACTACCCCTAACATTTAGGGGGATGAAAAATAGATGTTGGCCGATTCTCATAGATACCGGATAAGCACAAAAAATTTCATCGAAATCGGTCAAGCCGTTTCGGAGGAGTATGGCAACGAAAACTGTGACACGAGAATTTTATATATTAGATTTCACGCTCATTCCGAATATACCATATAAATGTTCCTATGTTTAAGATGGAAACTCACACCAAAAACCTCGAAAAACACTTTTTCTTTGCGATTTTTGAAACTAAATTTTCAAAATTCAACCCTTCGGAGTACTCCAAAAATTCTGGCATACGAACTCAACCGTACTTTTGATATTATTGACATTTTAAAATTTTTTTGTATTTTTTTCTCGATCCCACGGGCAGATATCGTCTGGAATGACACATATAAACATATATATAAATATATATATACATATAAAAAAGTGTTAATTGAAGAAAATTTTCAAAAATTTTGAAGCCATTGCAATAGCTTAATTTTCTTCGAAAATTCGCTAATGGAGGAAGCTATACTGCCCACGCAACTTGGCAGACTTTTTTTTGGGCAGTCTGCAGAAGTCGGAATTTAGAACGCAGGATGTTCTTAAAAGTGTCATACGATGTCATAGGATTTGGGGAACGAAGAGGCCCAACTTCTAGTTATGGTATAAAAACAAATTTAATGTACATTACGAAAATATATAGTGTATTATAATACAATTAAAAAATAATGTATTTAAATATTCATTAAAGCATTGTGTAGCTCTGTACATTTGGACCAGCATGACTCTAATGCTTGCCGTTATTGTTCAGATGGACTTTGGCTTTCTGTCTCTTGATAAAATCGCGGGCCAATTTTTCACCATTGCGGTGCTCGATTGCGAGGAATACGTCAGAATCTGAAAATACAATAAAATCTCTTAGAACGGGCAATGAAAAAAAGAACTGAATAAACTACGTAAGAATAAGAACGGAATACATAATATTGCTTGATAATGAATAGGTACTTGAATAGGTAAGGTACCTATCTTTAATATGTAGGTCATTTGTATCATCAACATTTGGTACCCACTATTGTTTCAACTTTTGAAGTTTGAAAAACTACTGTAATTTATCCGAAATAAAAATTTCCACTCGCGTTTTGGCTTTTGACCCATGGACCTGAACATATTCTATTCAACGAGGTTTCAGAGAGATAGCGTAGCCTCCGCGTCTCTATGTCTCCTTCATTTAATCCCTGTATTACCAATATTGGTCAACACACTTCCCTTTATTCTCCCCATACCCTACCTCCTCATCATCATTACCCCGAAGGACTGGTGTGAGGTAGGTAGGGCGTCGTGCCCATTATTTCTTGTTTAATTTATTCAATTTCTTTTATGGCGTACCCCACCCGCCTCCAATTGTCATTAAGGGAAGGTAAAAAATGGTACCTGCCTCTTATAAGTAAGTAGGTACCTCCGAATATTGATTAGGTCGAAGTAATTAGTAGAGCAGAATATATTACCAAATGATGTTGGTTTAGTGAGTTGGAGATGAACTTGTTTCATCTCGTGAATGGAAGTTTCCATAGTCGTGATTGGAATGTCTGATAGTGGAATGAAGGATTCAGCAACGAATTGACTAGACATGCCTAAAAAGTCCTGATCCTTCACAACGAAATGAACCAGTGCCGACTTCAGTTCTGCTTGTTCTTTACTGAGTTGTCTGAAAACAAACAATCAATAATTACGTATTAGCAGTTGTATGATTGTACTAAACTTCCTGCGTCACAGATTTCGCAAGAAATTGAACAAATCAACTGAACCCCACCCTGAGTAATGACTGATACCCGTAGGTCTGATATTGGCGGATTTTTTTCCTAAAATCTTTTTTTTCGTGTATTGATAAATGGTGGGAAAAATTAAATTGTTCGTGCTGAAACTCTATTTTTTCTTGTTTTCCGAAAGCTAAATACTTTCTTCTTGAACATCTTTCAGTTCGTAATCCAACCCTTCTGCCATTCGGCTGTATTCGAATGGTGTTGGTTCAAAGATAGTCCTCCATGAACTTTTTTACATCATATTTTACATTTTTACTTTTTTACATCAACGTAAATTTTTCTATGTTGTTATGGTTGCTTCTAGCTAACCGAACTAATAATGAGGTTCAGAAAAACGTTCTTTTATTGATTTGAATGAATGTAGATTCCATACTGAGAATTTTGACACCAACCGCACTCTCTTACGATAGGCAAGTATTCTTTCCATAATTCTTTTTCACAGTTTGAGCTACCTGTGACGTCACACTAGGCAGAGGGGTCCCGCCTAGTCGAGAGGGGTGTAATGACGTCACAAGTGGTGCAAACATTGAAAAAATCATGGAAGACAACTACTACTTACCATTGGAAAGTGTTGTTGTTTTAGGATTCTCAGGATAGAGTTGATATTCATTTCAATATATACAACTAGGGGTGTCCTCCATTATAAATGAAAAACGACAATAGTAGGGACTCACATCTGGAAGGTCTCATCAAACAAAGGAAATAACGTCTTCTTGTGGATTTTCGTTCTTGGCTTCACCACACCATTAAACTTTTCCTCCGGGAGAAGCTGAATTTTAACGTAAGGATCACAGGAACCTGAAAGCATCAAGCGTTAAATTACCTATACTCATTCGAACCACTTACATTTTGGTGCTTACATGAGGCACTTTTCACGTTTTTCAATCTCAATATCTCTTGCACTAAAGCATTGGGTGGATTATGTGTGAATCGTGTGATAGAAGGTAGGTGATTGAGCTTACCTTTGAAAAACCACTTCCAAATTTTGTCTATCTTGCAAGGGAAGGGAGGAATAAAAGCAAAAATTTGTATTAATCCCACCCATAGGATGAGGTGATTCAACTTTTCAAGCTCAACAAATGTGAAGTCGACCACTCTGGTCAAATATAAACCCCTCATTTTTCCAATAAGTTAAGAGAAAAAATATCCCAATCTCTTTTCTTGGGCATTCGTATGGGATTGATTGCAATTTGAATCCCAGCCAGAGTCGGGAACCTCAAGACCAGGTTATTATAACTCGTTCGATTCGATTTTACGTCAATTCCTTACTCAAATGAACATTGTCTCATAAAAGTATTTACGAGGAATATATTACCTACCTAATATAGTACCTAAGTTGGAATTATTCCCGACTCGGCAGCATTTGGTGAATTTGAACACCATCCCTGAGTGGCGTGTCAGAGAACTGCGTCTTATCAGGAGACTGACAACCCATTCATCCTTTGGGCTCATAATTTGCAATTTTCAGAATGTTCTTCTAGGACAAAAGAAGAACTTGCGAATTAGCATCCTTCTAAGATTGGGAGTCAGATTCACTTATGATTCACTTAAGATTCTAGTTACCTACCATTCTCCATTTAAAATTCCTTATAAGTCTTACCTACTCACGTAGTTATGCAAGTGCTCTTTAATCGAGATGAAAGAATTTGCATGGGTGAAAGGACTAACTTCTTCGTCCACTAGCTTTTTTTTTGAACCATCGAGATAAGAGTAGATCTGTCTCTCTATCTCCTAGTCTTATCTAGATGTTTTCAGCTTCAGGTAGGTCTAGCTACAGAAGCCAACTGCAAGGAGAAACGACTCATGGGCACTTGGAATTTTGTCCATCAGCTAACGAGCTTGACGGCAGGTGGGGAAAGACAGGTTCAATGCACATTCTTTCGTCTCGCCGAGTATAGCGATATTGCACGTTGAGATCAATAGCGGGACAACTCTCAAAATTGAAACACGAGTCGCGCTTGTAGCCAGTTGTTTTTGAATTTTAAGTTGTCCCACTATTCATCTCATCGTGCGAGATGGTTGAACACTATAATTTGGAATCCTTGTACCGCAATATGAAGCTATTTTGATAGTTGACGGTAAAATATATGGTTTTTTGACAATTTATTCAACTGGCGACAAGCTTGACTGGCTCAATTTTGATTTGTCCCACTATTGATCTTAACATGCGATATGTAAGATTTGGAAATAGCTCAAAATAAGGTCCAAGTCGATATCGTGGTCTCTTGCTTAGTTTGAAGTAATACTAGTTTGTGATTTGTTCGATAGAGTGAATTGCGATTAGATGTGAGGGCCAGCCCAAAAGTAAGTTCAAGCAGGGTGTTTTATAAATAATGAAATAATACCCTACAGTCATACAGGTTAAGGTTCATTTACCTCTCTACAAAATCCCCAGGCGGATCCGAACATTTTTGGCACCATTTATCCAATTTTCGAATGCTGTTCAGATCTGGCACAACTGCGGCGCCACACGGATTTACGTGTTCTGTATCGTTGATCATAGATTTTGAAATGCTGTTCAGTCTCGGGACAACTTCCCATCTTAAGGGACGTCCCGTGAAATGCATGCATTACTATATACTACTACATGTTTCAATATTGCTGCAAGCAACCAAGCATCTTCTTTAAGAAATCCAGGCAGTTTAATGGCGAATTGCTGTCGTAAAGTTGCGTAAAACATTCAGGATTGAAGGTTTGACCTCTCTCAAGTTAGAGTCAACAAACCCCAATTAGGAACCCCAGAAAACAGTTGTCATGATTCTCCAGCTGAGTAGGTACACAATTTTGGCTCTCTTGGGCCTACTCTCAATTGCATTTTTTCTCATTAGCGAGTCTCTTGATCCTGCTGTCCATCTGGCGCGTTCGGAGGCCAGCCCTGATCAGTAGGATTGCATCAAAAATTTGCTCGGGTATTGGTATTTCGATACCGAAAATACTTAGATCTGGTTAGGGATAATGTAGAGTAAATACAGCCTAATATGTTTGAATACCTTTTATTTGGATCTATAGCACTTCCCAACCAAATTTAGTTTTTTCCCAACCAATTTCAGTTTGTTCCCTGATCAGTAGTGTTGATGTTCTCTAGATTCTTGACTAACATTGCGGGTAGCCTACGCGCTACGCCGTTCCTCATTCCCGGCTTCCCGCCTTACTTCCATGTAGCCTACTAGGTCTATCATCTCAATGCTCCATATTGCTACGGTTTGTTTGTGTTCACCTCTCGCGTCTCTCATACTTATAAAATTTATATTTAATATTCTTTTTGTACGCTCATACCGATCTCGCTCCCGCAAACTACTTTTGCATTTTACCTGTGCCAAATATAATTGTATTCAAGTGTTGTATTGCGACTCGTTATTTAACGATCACCAGCACCTAAGAGTGCTTCCGTATCAACAACAAGTAGGATTGCATCAAAAATTTGATCGGGTACCTATTGGTATTTCGATAACGAAAATACTTAAATTTATGTAGAGACGTAAATACACCCTAAAATGTTTGAATACCTTTTATTTGGATCTATAGCATTTCCCAACCAAATTTAGTTATTTCCTAATCAAATTTAGTTGTTTCCCAATCACATTAAAGGTAGGTCCTATCATAAGGGCTTCTAAACACCTTGAATTTGATTTGGGAAAAAATTAAATTTGACGGAAGGAAAACTAAATTTGCCCGAAAATACTATATACCTACAACATATTTCTTATCTCATCGACTGTCTTCGGAGAAAGGTGGTATGGGTCGACTTTTAGCATGGAAAGCATTAGGCATGCTTTAGCCATGACCTAATACCTCCAAAATGATACGAGATTATGTCACGAAAGTCGCGCAAGTTTTATAATGATTTTAACTTACAACCATTCCATTACTACGACAGAGGAACTCCATAGCTGTCATCGCACAAAAATCGTTCAATACTCTTTGGAAAGCTCACAATAAGTATTCCTCTCGACATCTCATCCTATCTACAGCAAGGCTTCCAGCTGGTCCCAAAATTCGCGGACCATTGCCTCACGTTTGCCTGATTCGGAAATCTACCATTCGGAGAATCAGCGAGCGTAAAAACAGCAGTCCTAATATCAGACTAAAGCATGTTTCAGGTTTTCGATTTTTAACGGTATGCTTTAAGCAATCAGCATCTCTGGTGGTCCAGGGAGCGGAGCCCCCGTCGAAGTGTCGAGTTTTTTTCTTAGGCTCAACACTTTCAAACTTACTTTTGGACTGACCCTCGAATATCGACTGAATCAAGATCATTGGATGTTGCTTATGTCCCTTTCAAAACACCAAATGCAAATGGGTACAATTTCCATCCAACCAGTTTGCAAGGATGATGGCTGTTGGTTACTCACGCAAGGTCTACAATGCAGACTGATGTATCCAGTGACGATTTAGGTGCTTATAATAAATTATGTCGAGACAACTTAGTGTAGGTACTTACATTTACATTTATAATAACGGATGGAAAACTCTACACGTACCATTTGAATCCGTCGGGAGAAGATTTCTGCAGTTCAAAATTTCGATTCGCAGCAAGGAGTGCGCTGGTATAAGTTGCATTTTAACAGTCATCATTCCGTAAGAGGGATTGTTGAGCGCTGTTTGCTCCGACATCCTCTCAAGATAGTAAGTGAGGATCAGCTGATCTGTCGGCATTCCGTGCAACTGTATGTCGGTTTTGATTTTCTTGTAAGACTCGTTTCCTTCTACGGTTTCTTTCTGCTTGAAAAAACTAACGAGCAGGTCCAACGTCGTGTTCAAATTTTCAAAGAATACTGGAGGCCGTCTCCTCTGAAATCAATTTAGGAAAAAAAACCCGATAAGTGTAAAAAGATTAGATATTATCTAAAGTTTCATAAATCACATTATTGGTTGTTGTTGTAAAGGTGCATCTGTACACGAATCATGACGTGTTCGTTTCATATATTTATATGAAAGTAGGTACACTCTATCCTGAAAATTTCAACACCAAACGCACTTTCCGATGATAGGTTTTCTTATTATGATTTTTCACATTTTGCGCCATCTTTAGGCTATAGCGTCATTGCAACTCTCGCCTGAGCGGGATCCTATGAAAAATCATTGAAAGAAAACTACCTAGCGGCAGTATTTGACGTGGGCAATGAACATGGCATTCTTCGTCGAAAATAGAAGTCCCTCAGTACTCAAAAAACCCGAAATTTCAAAAACGTCAATCATTAGGAACTCGTAATGCATTGTGCTGATCAACACATGCCAAATTGATTTGGATGTCTACGCTGACTGTGCAAGCTAGGTATCGGATTTGGACATCTTCCAGCCCAGACAACTGGGAATCCTTGCAACACGTATTCACATAACTTCCATAACTTTGTACCAATTCCTATAAGAATTTCAGGAATTGTACGGGTTAGCCCTTGTTGTTGCTTAAGAATTTCATTGGGGCGGATACCCCATTCCAGTACACATAAATCTTTGGTTGTAACACCATGATTAATTGATTAGATACTAGTAAGTTAATTACTCCAATTAGTACACATGTTATTGATTCTAGTTGGCCCTGTATCGCATTCTAGTGGGAAAATTCTGAATTTGACTTGAAAAACCTATAGTTGAGCAAGGGTATTGAAGCCTTATTAATAAAGAACAACAAAATTAGTACCAGCAGTCGTTTTCGGCCAACACAATGCATACACAAACAACGACGAATGGTAATAGGCAAGATTTTCCCTACAATTTTGAGACACTTTGACTTATCTGTGCGACGGATTGTAGTAGATTGTATACTTATTCCATAAGGTACGTTAACAATTATTTATTGTATACTCACATCAAGGCCGTCGGCCACAGTTTCGCTCAAAATACTATATACATTTTCCCATAAGATTGCCAGAATACGAGCAAAGTTTTCGTCGCTGAGTTGAGAATACAGAGTGCCCACATTTTCTTCTAGGTAACTCATTAGTCTGTCCAAATGATTGTTGTCTTGATTGATGATTTCCGCTCCTTCGAGGAGGAATCGTTTTATTGATGGAGACATCTGGAAACAGCAGAAATCATTATGAAACATTTACTACTAGGTGGAGCTTATTTTGAAAGCAAATTTTAACATTCACAGAAACCTCATATTTGGCAGTTACCCAAACTATTCTTAGTGGAAAGCCCTTTCTCAGCCTATATAGCTCCATTTAGAAGTGAGTGATATCATTAGTTGACGGCAGATCCTCAGCCGAAACCAGGGGCTAGCCGTCATTCAAAAAATTAAGGAAGCTGGGATCATAACCATACCCCTCTCCCGATCAATTCGGGAAGGGCAGAGGAAGAGTGTCAAGAGCCGGCTCGACGGAACTGCTTAGGTCAGCCTGAGCTTGACCCAGTTTTCCCGAGCTCCAATCAAGGCGTCACTTCCCAAATAAAATCAGTTTTGCGATAGCAACTTGTACGCGGCTCATCCCATCATATCTACCTACTGTTATTCATCTAATAACCTTCCGTTAATAAAAAAGTAGTGTTCTATGTCCGGTGCATCTATTCTTCATCTAAAAACCGTGTAGACACCCTAGACCACTACATTTGGCGCAGTCGAATGTTCACGAACTTTAACACGTTTCCAAGGGACTTCAAAACGTGTTTCGGTGTTTGGTTCAACTCGGGTGAGTTTCGTGAATATGTTATTTCAAGATGACGTCGAACTTTCATCAGATGGCGTGTGTTGTGCGATCCATTTGCTAGAATGGACTCACCTAATTCAAGGGTTGAAGACTTTTAGAACGACTTCTAGCCCTCATTCTCTAGCTTCCCACTACCGCCGGACTCTGCAAAAATTGGACAGGAATTTAGAAGAACTCATTCAATCCCTTCCCAGTCGGTTGGTTCTTTCACAAGCTATTGAATGGGTAAAATGTGCCCTCACGCACCAAGTCGAAGCCCATACCTTGATTGCCAAAGTCTCTGAGTTTAGCTCGTCAATAACTACGAAGACTACCCACCACCAATCGCTGGAACAATCCCCTTTAAGAGCGTCATGTGTCGATAAACGAAAACAAATGCAAAAACAAATGAACACTGCATCGAAAATCCCCCCAAGAATGTTGAATCCTCCTCAACCCCGAAAATCTTGAGTTTTCCTTAAAAAGTTTGCAATGGACGTCATGCCCTTCGCAAGTGCAGAAAATTCCAAGGAATGCATTATGAAGAGGTGGGAGGTAATTCAATCAAACGATTTGAGTGTAACTGCTTTTCCTCGACACACAATTTAAAATTGTGTACTTCAAAATACACATGCTTTTATTGTCAAAAACAACACAATTCGCTGCTTTGCAACTTCGGTTTTGTAAAGACTCAGAAAGCGAATGAAGTAAAACGGAACAGCGAACCACCCTTCGCTCGTCCTCGTGCGTCTATGGATCGACCAAGTAACTCCGTTCAAGAGGAGACAGCCACGACGGAAATGGTATGTGATCAAAGTTCCCTAAATTCCAGAACCAGAACTCCATTGACCGGCATGAACAAAATTTCCTTCCATCTGAGGACAGATGTTCCGAAAACATGGGGGAGAAATAGTAGGCAGAGATCTGGATTCTGTGATCAAATCCTGTGAAAATAGCTGTTTCAACGACAATTGCGATATGATAGTACGACAACTATTCCCATACAGTATACCTAAAAAATTATTACTCATTAAAGATTAGACGTCGGAAAAATTGGAGCAAGCATGCCTGAGCATCGAACGAGATTTCCCAATGTTAGCACAGGAGCACAAGCAGAGGAGCTCCGAACAAACGGGCGTCTACCCATCATGAAGAAAAGTTTTATGGCATTCCAATCGGGGAGTAAAACTATAATTCCCCAGGACCAACTCCTAGAGACATTTGAACTGTTTTCAACAGAATCTTCAACAGAATCTCAACAGAATCTCGTTTTCATCAGATCCGATTTTGGTGTTTGCTGCCATGGGAGGCACATGCCAAGATATATGAAGCTATCTTCAACACGGAACTCGGAACTTCATTGCTTGATATTGCAGTTTACAATGTTTTTAAGGAATACCAAGCTGATCTTTCAAGTTTTCCTGGGCTCTTCGTATGAGCTCTCTCTGTTTCATTTAATATAAGTTGTCTAAATTTCATATGATATTACACCTGAGGACAGGTGCTCCTCACAGCGGGAGGTGATGTCACGAGCCGGCTCAACGGAACTGCTTAGGTCAGCTTGAGCTTGACCCAGTTTTCCCGAGCTCCCATCAAGGCGTCACTTCACAAATAAAATCAGTTTTGCGATAGCACCTTGTACGCGGCTCATCCCATCATATCTACCTACTGTTATTCATCTAATAACCTTCCGTTAATAAAAAAAGTAGTGTTCTATGTTCGGTGCACCTATTCTTCACCTACAAACCGTGTAGACACCCTAGACCACTACAAGAGGACGTCGCTTCTCCCCTCTCAATCAACGTGCGGTTATCAACCTTCCCCACAGGCTGGAAGACAACGAATTCAATGATTTTTATGATGGGGCAAAAGAAACCCCCCACAGAGCTTCTCCCTCAATTCGTCGTCGACAGGCCGAGACCACCGCCATCGTTGGCGAGTGAATCGCAACCAAAAACTCAGGGGCCCTTTTGAGGCAGTACTATGTACAAGTAGGTTTGTTGATACCCCTAAGGAAGGCTGGGGATCCTCTAGAATGGACTCCAAATATGTCACGCAAGTGACAAATTTCTAATCCAACCCTTAGAAATAATCCACAGCTTGGTTATTAAACATGCAATCTGTTGTCACACCACACCACACATCACCAATGTGGTGAAGCAGTTCCCCAGCCGAAACTTGGAACCATTTTTGTGGGGTTTAACGCTGATTTTGGGCCTCGGGATATTTTGGTGAAGATTAGGGGTATTGGAGCATGTTTTTACTCGAAAAAAGAGTAAGTTCTGTGAATTTCATCAAAATTGTTAGAGCAGTTTGCAAGAAAAGCTAAAAAAAAATGGCTGAAAACGGCGTTTTTCAAGGATGGAAATACTGTGAAGCCACGCACCAGCTGTTTGTAAAAAAAATTCCTGAAGTTGTAAAGAGAATGCCTACTCTTAAATCATTGGCTGCTTTCGTAGGGGACTGGTGGAGAGCCCGGCCAAAAGCTACCAAGGTGTTCGATTTTTCAAGTAGAGCATGCAAAAGGATGGAAATAGGTGCAACTGCCATACAAGAAAGATCCGTAGGTACACTGAACATTCTAAATTAGTAGGTAGAATAAAAATAATGCCAATGAACATAAATCCTTGTTTACTCATATTTCAATATATTATGAATATTGATACTTCAATCTTAACTCGATATTTCAATAATGAACCTTTGGCGTTGGTAAAATTCATCTAGCTTCTGTAAGAAAATTGAAACTGTACTATGCAGCTGTACTGTGTGTTCTCTCTTCCCTATTATCTTGCCTTCCCCTATGATTCACAAAGTACAATTATTATGAAAATACAGTACCGAATTGTAATAACATAGTAAAGTAAAGTTTCACAAAAACTTCTCTATTTTTATTTTATAAAAAAAAAAAAAAAAAAAATTAGTGTAGGTTACAGGCTAGGCAGAGCCTACCTTGCCTACCTTGACCAGCCGCCTCTGTTTTAAATAAAAGTAAAGCATTTCAGAAACCCAGTTTCCTACTTGTTTACCTCTTTAGGATCAGAATATAATTTTGCTCAAAGGTAATCATGGACGAGGGAGCAGCCCCTCCCCCCAATCACACATGTATAAATTATGTTATAAAACATTCTCCAAGGTGGACATTTTCTGGATAATTACCTTCATGGCCATAGTTTCCATCAGCTCAATGATCTTGTTTTGTACCGTATCCACCGAATTCTCCACTAATCTCGTAAGTGTTTCTCTACAATGGTCAGCTTGGGCTGCATTACTGACTTCAGAGAGATTCTTGACGATGATGTCCACACCAAGTTCGTGGGTGAAGGGTTGTATAGATTGCCGAACGTGATCAATGTTATTCACAGCCAAACACCACTAAAATCAAATCAATAATACATATTTAAGTGAGTAGGCCTACAGCTGCAGCCGCTTCACAACAAAAACCGTAGACTGGTGCGTTGTGTAATTTGTATTCAATTCTTATAGTAAGTAGATAATTTTTAACCAAACGGAATTTACTCAACCAGAAACAATAGAGTTGGTAAAGTACCGATTCCTGTCATCATATTTCGATAGACTATTCCTTCCATAACAATGGACGTCATATTTCTGGTATTTTCCAACAATTTCTTAGGAATCCTTCAATTTTTATGAAGTGCATTGTTATGGAAGGAATATAGTCTATCGAAATGAATAACTATAGGTACCTATGTAAATAGCAATAGAAGTAACAGATTGAAGAACATGACAAAATTAGCAATGAGGAAAGAATACTAAAAACACTCACTTCATTTGTGATAATAAACGTTTTTCCAAATGAATTCTCCACATCTCCTAATGACGCTACTTTCGCTGCCATTCGATCTGCATAAAACACCGAGCATCGGCAAATGTCCTGCAAATGAATACAAATTGTTATTGAACACTAATAACTAGCAAATCTTACTGGGGCCACACAGATAACCAGAAATAGCAATATCATCAAATAGCCGCGTGAAGATTGGTTCACCCGATGCTTGAGCGTAATGTTACGTCAAAAATTAGCTTCAACAATGCAAACATGCGATCGTATTCATCAACCCTTATGCTTGGAAATCTATGGAAGTTGTAAGTACGATGTTTTTGATTAGGCATCTATCCTGATGAATGAAATCCAAAGGGGGATCGTTTGAGCCGTTCACATTTAATAAGGCCGGGGTCCGGGGTCAGATGTACTATATGAGGCTGCATATGGGTGGCATCTTTTTACCGTACGGTATGCAGCTTGCAAACAACAGTGATCCAAACGTTCTGGCGTATCAATCAATCCAATCCTCCGTACTATCTGGACGCGAGCACCTGTCCTTATGGGTACTGCTAACTGGGACGCCAAACGGTAGGTACGGCAAATTTGGAGCTGTCCAGACGTGCAAATGTGAGGTAAATACGGGAAACGTACGGCTCACACGTAGGGATCCAAGTTCAAGGATTTATCCCTTGTACGTAACAGGTGAATTTTCACAAAATCAGATGGGCATACAATGCGACTTTGGTGACGGGTGAACCTAGCATATCAGTGCCACAACAAAAATTCAAACTTCCCCGAAAAGTCTTGTCGTCTGATGGGTTATTGAACGAGTCTGAATCTCAGCTCCCATTCAAATCGTAGGTGATAATGAATGATTTTGAATCAAAATAAATAATAAACACTTACATCCATGATCTTCGCCACGAAGGTGTATGAGTTTTCGACATCCGGCCACGCGAGCTGGTTCCAAAACAATTTTATCTACAACCAGAGGAAAATGACATGAATAATTTTACTTAATTAATCATAATTTATTATTTCCTTGTCTCCACACGAGTGGTCACGTCTAATACACCTTGAATACAATTTACCTGATGGAAAATGGAGCGAGTATCAACTGGAGAACTGGAAAACTTGGTTATACTGTCAACTGGCGTCAAATTGTCGAGCTCCACTGCTTTCGCAATCCTCTGTGTAGCTTTGAACACTGCCATGTCAAGCCAATGTCTGACACCTTTATGGAACCATACGTGGTATCTACTCAACTTAAAATCATCGTTGCCTACTGGAAATAGTCCCTGTCCAAGCCTGTAACATAAACATAAACATAAAAATATAAGTACGATATATTTATGGTAGGTACCAAGTTTCGGACACGACATTGTAATGAGGGCAAATGGTATTTTCAAATTAAACTGGATTTAACGTCAAATACTTTGTAATTAATTCGTTCCGTTCTACATCACAAAACTGCCTACTTTTTCGCGCACTCAAAAAAAACAGTTTTGACAGTTTCTTTGTGAAGCTTCACGTGGAATCCGAATCGGCAATTGAACTATTGCAATCCCTAATTGAAAAATCGTTCTGCGTCGGACCAGACGGTGGTAGTTATACTTCTTTGGCCATTCTCATACACCCACTCACGCA
>JAEMON010000001.1:83738161-83757878 GCA_030264115.1 Lygus lineolaris | reverse complement strand
TTACACAAATTTTGAAGCCATTGCAATAGCTTCATTTTCTTAAAAGTTGTATATATACCTACTTACCAACAAAATAAATGTTGTACCCACAGTAATAGCTTGATTTTACTTGAAGATTCGTTAAAATAGATATCACCGAGAATCTGTGAGAAAAATACCCGCAAATCATGTACTTATCATATAGCTTAGCGAATTCTAGAACAAAATGAAGCTATTACAATGGCTTCAAAAATTTTGAAAATAGTCTCAGTGTTTCAGACCGTTCGAAAACGATTCCTGAATTTTAACACTCTTTCATATACATAATATATATTAGGTACGTGTCGCACTCCAGTCGATAACTCACCCTGGGAAATTCTAAACCAAAAACCACAAAACAAATCAAAATGTCAATAATATAAAAAGAGAGGACGAGTTTAGTGTTCTGAGTTGCTAATCTTGATAATTTTTGGCGTTTTTTTTAATAAAAAACGGCCGAAACATGCACACATTCATTATTAATAAGGCAGATAACACCATGGCTGGTAGCAGCACTAGATCTCACTACGTAAGCACCATCACTCACATTTAGATGTTTTTACCTGAGGCAGTTGATGTCTTTTTCTGCTACACTTGCCTTATTTGATCCCAATTTGACGAATAGTGAATTATCTCCACCGAAAATAATGTCCCTGATGGGGTCGAAGCAATAAAAAGGCGAAACTAGTCGCACAACATAACTTGCGAAAACAGCTTATTTCGTCACAATCAATCTATCATAATAAGTAAGAGTTCGTTGGCCGGAATTTTTAGATTACTCTTGAGAGTCAAAAGGATTTTGCAAATTGAGGGTCAGGAACATTTTCAGGGAGATGCTACCTTCAAAAAACCTCTCTATT
Source organism: Lygus lineolaris (assembly GCA_030264115.1). NCBI lineage: Eukaryota > Metazoa > Arthropoda > Insecta > Hemiptera > Miridae > Lygus > Lygus lineolaris. Next base: position 83,757,000 of record JAEMON010000001.1, on the reverse strand, counting down.
GACTCCGATTTACGGTATAGAAACAAAGGTACTGTCTGTTCGAATTGCCCTTCAAAAATAGCCCATCAAAGGTTTCATAAAGTTAGGTTTTTTATGGGTTAAAAATCTATAAACATCCGTTTTTTCAATAAAAGTATCTACACCAATGAAGTTTTTAGCAACTTTACAGGAAAGGCAAAAACCGTCAAAGTCTTGATAATCAGTATTGTTAGGTGTGTAGTGGAGGTGCAGGTTCAACTCGAATATTTTAGCTGCGCAGAACCTTCTGAGCACACTCTTGTCAATAATTTGCTAATAAGAGCAGAAGGCTCGCAGAAATATTCGAGATGAACCTGCACTGCCTCTAGAGAACAGACCTGTTCATTTGCGTTTTTCGGGCACTTCAAGGCTGCAAACGGGATAAGTGAGGCGGCCAATCGATTTCTCTTGAAATTTCACATCGACTGACTCATTTTGCCCAAAAAATATCATTCGATGCAAAAAAAAAAAAAAAAACCCTTAAAAAACACGTATTTTAGCGCGATTTTCAACTCTAAATTTTCAAAATTCGACCCCTTGGAGTATTCAAAAAATTCTGGCCAACGAACTCATTCTTTCTCTTGATATTATTGACTTATTATTTTTTCTTATTAATTAATTCTTTCTCTTGATATTATTGACTTATTAATTTTTTTGGTGATTTTTTGTCTCGATTCCAGGGTCACATATCGCCTGGTCTGAAACGGATTTCCATGAAGAAAATTTTCAAAAATTTGCATTACTACAATTTTGAAGCTATTGCAAAATCATCATCACACCATTCATTCATTTTCATTTTCTTCGAAAATGCCAGAAAGGGTTCGGTTTCTTGAAAATTTGCTTATTGAATAATATTTACTGGATAACTGAAAATTTTATTGAGACCTGAGACAACTTTCCATAACCTCATTATTATTCACGAATAAACAAGCGAAGTTACTGGAATGTTAGGAGTGAATAACTGATGATTCAGCGAAGCAATTAGTTTTCCCCACAGGAAACCCAAAGGAAATTCACGCTTGTGAAACAGTCTAGGAAAATCATCACTGACGAGACCGGAAGTTGGTACATTACCGAAGTGTCACGTTTTCCTCGTTTAAAATCAACTATCAAACCCCAGATTATTGTTTATAGTGAATAATAAAATGTATCGTTTCAATCAAAGTGAATTCAAACATTCACACCATTACCAGTGCCATCTGAAATGGTATGATGTTGCTTCGGAGACGTCTTTTGATATTATTGTGGGAAATATTTTTTCTGAAGACTTCGATACCTATCTCGAAAACTACTACTAACTTACTTCAAAACTTCAAAAACCAAAGTAGCTACCTAATTATTTGCAATTTCCCTTGGATTTCGGGATATAGGTACTGAATGATTGTTTTCCAAGTCGAATTCAGAATTTCCCAAACCATATTCAGAATTTTCAAAACCCAATTCAGAATATTCCAAGCCACTTCCAAAATTGTCCAAAACAATTTCCATTTCAAATTTTCATTTCATAGCATAAATATCAGGAAAAATCTGAATTGGAAATGGATAATTCTGATTTTGGCTTGGAAAATTCTGAATTTTGATTGGAAAACCTAACCTTCTGGGCAATATTCTTGATCTATCCAAAAGGTATAACTACATGGTCATAAATCTGGCTTCCATCAAACTAATGAACCCACTGCCAAATCAAATTTCTTCTACATTTCGCTATACATCCAATAAGCATGAAAAAACGCTCTCGTTTCAAATTTTTCAAATTCGTGAATTTTCTTATTCATGCGTAAGGGAAATTTGGGCTCATTACCAAGGCGACTTGCAATTCGATATTTAAAATCCATATAAATTTGCCTCATATTATACCTGGTTATGATATTCAAAGAAAAAATGAATTCAAAGGTTCCATGCATTCTCTGGGATTAAATGGGACAAATGTTATTGAAAAACGATTAAAACGCTGGAAAGAGGTTAGAGTTTTGGAATTTTCCTCATTAGGTCGTACTGAATTTCCCCATTTTCTACCTACACTTCAATGTTTATTTCAAACTGTGGAACTTGTTTCATGTTCCATCTAACGAACAACTTTCTAGCTTTATATTGGCAGCATTTTAAGCTACTGGATCTTTTAAATTTTGATGGGACCAATTTTTATTTCATCAATATATTATAGGTACGTAAATGCCTTGGAAGTCTACTTGACACTATTGTTTAAATAAGTAGCTTCTTTGAAACTGACCACGACAAACTCAGGAATACATCTTTATTACAAAAATTAAGGGCTTTCGTATAAATCCACAATTTGCAACATTTTTGAACATTTTGAATAACGTTTCTGTTCATACCAATCCAGTCCAGTATTTAGGAGAGCAAGAAGTGTGCTAAGCAAAATATAATAACGCAACAGCATTTACAAATTACTAAATTACCAAATTTTCATTTACCTACTTACCTACTATTTGCAAAGTTCGAATTTTAATGGTCAACAATTTCTTACATCCCAAGGTTCATGGGGAAAATGTTTATTTAATAGTCATTTTAAGGATGGAAACATGTACCTAATTTATTTGGAATTAGCACAAAATTTCCTGTAAGGGTTAGAATTTGGATCGCATTTGTCAAATATTCCTAACATCCGGTTAACGTTGCGAAACAATTCTCGATTGGTTCTTCATAATTTGGCTCATTAAGTCAAACTGTATGATTGGTTCTTCATTATTTTCAGTCTAAATAAAAATTATTTTCCCTTGAACTGTGGACCAATCAACAACACTTGTTTACAATATCAAAAAACTATCGATTATAGTTCCAACTTTACAGTAAAATCAACAGCTTTACTTTACATTATCAACTTTACAGCAATTGAGTTTCAAGATTTTATAGAAGTTTTATTTAATCAGCAGAGATCTGGTAGGTAATTTTTTTTATAAAACGGTTAAATTGGTTCCAAACATAGTTTGTTATTCTAAAATACGATGAATTTCACTCAGCACCCCTTCAATTTACATTAAACACCATAAATGGATACGAAAAACCGTAAATGTGATCGAAAGCCCGATATTCAATTTGAATATGCTATAAATAGCTAATGACAACTAACCGGAGGTCCAGAGTGGTGCCGGCTTCCTCGCTCATGCTGCGCACGTATTTCTTCCAAATTTCCTCCTCCATGGTCGAAGGACGTTGTGGTCAGCTAAATTCGGTGTTTTTTTTTCGTTAACAAGGAAAACGCGAAGTCGCGCGCAGCAAAATTCCGACGGCTGACTAGCGGAGCAGAACTGGGCCCGACTCGGCTCTCAGACTGACGGACGCGGACTGACTGTTCTCAGCTCAGTCTGCGATCTCTGGAGCGAATCAGCTCGGCCTTGGAGTGAAGGGGAAAACGTCATTTTCCATGCAGCTCTGAACCAAGGAATGCTCTGTTCCTCAGGCTCACCGCAAAAGTCAGACGAGAGCTGAACTGAACTGAACTGAACCACCGGAACTAAACGGCCGAGCTCAAATTCACTGTTGATGTTGACAGCGTGAACTGAATTTCGAACTCGGCTTAGGCGATTGAGGTACGACAGTTGTTTACTTGGCTCGCAAAACACTGACGGAAACAGCTTCTCGGTTCTCGCGCATTTATTTATAAACAGAACGGCGAGGGTCAAGTCTGCCGCAATCAGACGTTGCAATTCAACTTGAATAAAAGTAAACCTATTTTACATATTTGAATGATGATGAAGATTAAGAAGCAATACGTTCCAAGTGCCCTAGAGGGTAATTTATTGTTCAGAAGAAAGAAAAAACTGTACTTACAGAATTAAAAACGTTCCAGCGTTCCATTTTAACAGATTCTCAGTGATTTTTGGACTACGGTAATGTTTATATTTGGTAGGTTGGTTATTTTTATAGGAAAAATTTTGCTCTGATTCCGAATATACCATACCTATTGTTCTATTTTTAAGATGGTAATTTCAATCGAAAACCTCAAAGAATACGTTTTTAAGCAATTTTTGATCATGAATTCTCCCAATTCGACCCCTAAGAGTACTTCAACAATTCTAGCCAACCAACTCATCTTTCTGTCGATAATATCGACATTTTGAAATTTCCTGACTTTTCAGATTGATTGTAGGGTCAGCTAACGTCTGGAGAGGCACGTATACCACGTAAACGTACATGTATACAGGGTGACCAAGATTTAATGGATCAGCACTTAATTTCCTTCAATTAATGGAACAAAAATCCCGGACCGAATTTTCTCCGCAAATTGCGAATATGACGTAAGCGTTTGCGAATATATGTGCGCGAAAATGTGGATTTTTGTTATACCACCTCCTTCTTTTTATTGCAGATTCGAGTTCTACGTGGAATTTCACAACAAACGTTTGAGGGGTCTCGGGACAAGGAAGAAAAGAAAAAGTTGGTTTTAAGGTGAAAACTCTCAAAAATTCATCCTTGGTTTAATAATATCAATATTTAAATGACAAAATTTCAACGTTGTAGGTCAATCAAAACGTTGATGAGCGTCAATCAAAACATTTGTACGAGTGTCCAAAGTTCTACCAAGAAAGGATCATGATGATGAAAACAATGCTATCTACCACTAAAACAAAAAGTTCTATTCATGCAGCATGAGTTGATGAGCAAATTATCAAAGAATAATGTTACCCGATTTGGTAGGTGATTCTTACAGGAAATTTCACGCTGATTCCGAATATACCATATGTTCCTATGTTTAAGATAGTAATTTACACCCAAAACCTCAAAAAAACACGTTTTTTTAAAAGCGATTTTTGACTCTAAATTTTCAAAAAGGCGAGTACTCCAAGAATTCAGGCCAACGAACTCATCCTTTCTTTTGATATTATTGAAATTTTAAAATTTGTTTGGATTTTTTATTTCGATTCTTCGGTGAGATGTCGTCTGGAGGGACACATATATATAACATAACACACATATATAAATACATATATATATATATATATAGGTACATCCTTTCTCACATTCATTTTCTTCGAAAATTCGCTAACAGGAATTTCTCAACGAAAATTGGGAAGGAGACAGATAGATTTTTGTATTCCCCACAACAAGGGGTAAATGAGAGGAGTAAATGAGAGGGTAATTGAGGGGGAATATGAACGAAACTACCCGCCCTATTGTGCTGACCGTAGTTAACCGTCTGGCAAGGATTCGTGGACATACAGACAGACGGTCCGATCGACAGTCACCGAACAAAATATGTTCAGGAAGGTTTAAAACGTAAAAAAGGGACATAGGTTCGGACATTTTGGTTTAGGAGGAAGCAAATTTCACATCCCAGACGTGACCACAAGGCTACCGCTGTATCCACAGAAGCATAATAATCTACACAAACACCAACATAATATTTGATTGTTTAGCAGCAAATGTTGATTGGTTTCTGTTTACTGCAGTGAGGGACTGAATAATCGAATAGGACCATCAGACTCATGACTGCACTACAGTTCTGCCATTATAAATTTTTATTTGTCGTTTCTGAGATATCCAGATTAGTTTTGTTTGGTGACTGCCGCATCCACAAGATAACAACAACACAGGCCGGAGTAGGCTACAGCCATTCCGGAGATGAGGAAACACCATTTTCAATTTCATTTACAGGTTTTCTAGAATTGAGTGTACGGAAAACATATCGAATTTTAAATTATATTTTCTTACCCTTCGAAATTGGTAGATACGATTGTTTCCTCCGCGATTCCTCTAATTATTAGCTACCTACGTTTTTTGGGCGTGAAAGCCATGAATCTACATAACAGGGGGAATTGGTGGGTATATCCAATTCCGAGGCTCGATTTTCATAGGAAGCCTGAATCAGAAGAAATTAAATTGGAAGAAATTGAATAACTTGGCGAAAAAGTAGTTTTCATGAGAAAAACATATTGTCACTAACGTTATATTTTTAAGAGGGCTTGAGAGATTTTTCTAAAATGAAATTTGTTTTAGGTACGAAGAGTATTACCTACTCTTTAACAGGGTCACAAAAGGACATGTATGCCCTGGAAAATATTTGGAGGGCCGAAAATAGTTAAAAACGTCTGCCAAGTTGAGTGGGCAGTGTACAGCTTCCTCATATTATATTAGCTTAACCCATTCAATGTGTCAAGCCCTCTTAACCCCTTCAATACCAGAGTCCAGCCGGCTGGATATTCAAAGTTTGAATTTTCCAGGGAAACACCATATATCCTTGTGGTTAGTTATTGTTTTTATACCTTCTATGTGTTCTTTGCAGGGATACTGTACCCCAGTTTCTTCGAAACAGTACGAGATAACTATGTGGAAAGCAAAACCTTGCGAGTTACACAAACTTTCCACATGGCTGAGAACCCTTTTTTGCGCGCACGAGGTGGCTGCTATCAGTCAGATAGCGATAAAATATTCAAAAGGGACTGTCTTCTAGGGGAATGGGAAACTTGCAGGGGTAGGAATTTTGCATTTTGAACCTCAAAATCTGATTCAGCGCCCTTCAAAACCCACTGGTGTCAATTTTCAGCTTGAAATTACGGCTGGTTTGCCCAGAAAATGGATTGAAAGGGAGCTCGTGACGTCATTTAGGTTCCGCAAAAGGGGCTATACCCCTTATATAGCACCTTATTGGACAGCCCTGATCAAGATCTTTCAAATAAAAAAATAAAAAATAACCGCATGCAAGGGCATGCGGGGGGGTTGAGGGATTTCCCTCAATCCCTGATAACTTCATAAAAATTGGTCAAATAGTTATGGAATTTTGCCTCTGACAACAAATTTCAAGTTTGAGCATGAGCAACGGCTATATTACTCACCCTATTGCGATGATATTAATGGGCCAATAAGAATTTAGAATTTCAGAAAACCCACGTTTGCGGATCAATGATCCGCAGGGCGCTCAGGATAGATTTTACTTGCGTTCAAAAATGTAAAATAAACCAGTAAATAAATAACCCACAAAACCCAAAAATAAATCACTACTAATTGGAACTGAGGGCAGACCAAATAACGTCAGTTCCATCATCTTATCGTAAAATAAACATGTTAGAATCCCTCATTCCTGAAAATTGCATTAAAAACGGACCATTATTTCGTATAATTTTGCCTGGGAGTAGGCACAGCCAGACGACAGACAGGCACGGAACCAAAATGGTTCAGGGATATTCGAAACGCCAAAAGCAAGTAGACATTTAGATTTGGGAGGTCATGTTTTTAGTTTCTTCGACGAATATGAAGCTTTGGTAGCGACCACTTTTATTTGGTTCCTCACTACCAAAGCTTCATATTTGTGTAAGGAATTGAAAAAACGCCCTAAAAAATCAAAATTTTTACTTGCTTTTGGCGTTTCAAAGATCAATAGGTTCAAAATTTCAAGTTTCTATGCGAATTTATGAAAGGTGTCCCTGAATGTCTGGATAGAACCTGAATCTGACAATACTAAACTAGCCTAGCCTCAGAACCGGTTTATTGAAATATCCAAATTGCGCCAAAATATCGGTCGCTTGTAATATAACATAATATCTACTGGGAGGTCAAATTCATAGGGGACTGTCTAGCGTCTATAACTCTCGTAATCCCAGATTATTTCACCGAAATTGGTTGGTTCGGAGCCTGACTGCGAATTCCAAGTTCACGCGTGCTATTTACTGCTACCGTAACGAAATCAATTGGTAATCATCTTGAAGTCAGCCTCCAACTACCCTCAGGATATGAGCAAAATTGGTCAATTAGGAACGGGGAAATAGTAGTTTCAGGGAATTCACGACTCCTAGTTGTCTGATGGCGATGAAATTGGAAATGGGACCGTCCCGGGGCTAACACGCACAATCTCTGGAAATGTCACCAAATTCGAACCATAACTTCATATAGTTTTGCCTCGTACAGGAAATTGACCACAAGCAGACCGACAGACAGACACGGAACATGAATTGTTCATAAAGTTCTTAAACTTAAAAATCAAACGTAAAAATAAATTTAAAATTAATAAATAAATAAAACAATAAATTAAAATTATTATTAAATTAAATAAATTAATAAAAATAAAATAAATAAAATTAAACGTAAAAATCAAGTCTAAATTTTGATTTCGCAGAATGACTTTTTTTTACTTCTTGCACGAATACATACCCATACAGCATCCAAAAAAAAAATACAGCAAAATAGGGTTTCTTCCGATTTCAATACTTTCCTGTTTTCGCCCTTGAATGGAAGTACGATTTGATGCTTCTACAAAGTTATTATTCATAAATTCCTCTCACATGATTTGAAAGTTTCCCATCAATATATTGAGTAAACTCTGACCCTTTATGAGCTGAGAAAATTAAAAATTATTAAAAAATCTGCGAACGAGGTTTTGAGAGTGCACCACAATTTCTGGAATAGAAAAATCGCCAAAATTCAATAAATGTCGTATTCGTTGCAATAGTCGGATTTCCGTGAAAAATCGCTAAAGAGGAAATACCGCTAGAGAAGGGACCGGAGAAATCTAAGTCTCAGTAGATAAAGGCACCAGTTATTGCCCGCCCAGTTATTGGCCACCTCCTTCTTTAAGTTTGTTTATTATTACACATTCGTCTCTGATATCGTTTCAAGTACTCTTGTTAGTTAACCTAATACAGAAGACATTGGCACAAAAGGAGTTACAGTGTAACCATATTGAAACCTCACAGTTCAGTTCGAAGTGATCGTGCCGTCGCATGTGGGTCGAAACCACCTATTCCTTGTGAAAACGGTAAGCAATCCACCTCTCATTCTTAAGGATTTATCGTGTTTCCGCTTTGTTTTGGTCCTCCTATTTTGATATTTCCTTAATCTGTGATTAAGTAGTACTGGATTGGTGCCATAAAAATACAAAAAACTCGGGAATTAAGCAATAATATGTATTTGGCTAATAACTGAATCTCGCTAATAATCTGGCCAATAACTAGCAAAAATTGATTTTTTCCAGTTTTTGTGGAAAAAAATTGAAATATCGCTTATTTGAAAGAAAAAAAGCAAACTAGGTAGTGAATTGCGATGTTGGAATACTAAGCTTCCAAGAAACCCCACGACAGCAGGGGTTTTAAAGAAAAATACACATTTCCAACAAGATAATAGCACCAAATATCCTCAACCAGCCAATAACTAGTGCCTTTACCCTAAGTCACGGAAGATGAGAGGACAGAGCGAATCGCCGGCTAATTTTAAAGGTGGTCGCAAGTCGTTGATCCGGAGTTGCTGCCGGGAATAGCGATGAGTCAGAAGGCCGAAATCACTTCATTACCGACCACAACTGCATCGCGGGCGTCGCGTCGGCCCATCGGACTAGCCGGTTCCTGCTCATGGGCAATTATCATTGTTTGTGAACACTTATTCATTTATTTAGAAAGGGTCTGAGGAAAATTGCATAAAAAGTTGAATACGTTATTAACTGTTGAACCAGAATTCATGCATGCGTCATAACGATACCAAGCAAAACCACGACGTATAAAATCAGTTACTGAACATTTCAGCGGACATTGGTAGAAAAGTAATTGTCTTGGCTATGAGATAAATGGAGAACCGTCTAGGGGCTACGCCGTACAATCCTCGAAAATCTCATCAAAATCGTAAACAGAAAGTTACTTAACATCGCTTTTGCTGGGTCAAGGAATTGACCACAGACAGACACGGAACCCAACTTATTCAGGAAGCTCTGAAACGTAAAAAGCAAGTAGAAATCATATTTTGGAGGAGAACGTATTTTTTTCTATATTTCATGAACGGATACAAGCTTTTTGCCTTCGGCAGCGAGGAAGCAAAACGTCTGCCGAGCTGGGTGGGTAGTATAGCTTTCTCACTTTTGTTTATTGCACAACAGTTTATTATTTTCTTTATGGATCACCATCTGTAAAGATCCAGAATAAGTACCTACCGTAATTATATCGAGAGGTTCGCAATCATTTCTTGGCACAATGAGTGGTACCTTCCTTTAATTATTATTAACCGGGAGTTATAAAGTCCACAATTCATAATAAAATTCAGTACCTAACAAAGGAAGCATCTCAAAGTAAACAATCGGCGAAATCGAAAAAAAAGTTGCATTTGATCAGCTGATCTTTGAACGGGGATTTGGCCTACTCGGGAAGATTAATTTGCAATTCACACTCGTGTTTCTCCTCTTTCTTTCGTTCAACACTCATGTCCTTACAGGGAGCGAACGCAGTAAATTTCTTCATTTTACGATTTCTCAGTCTCTAATGGATCGATGTAGCTCTAATTCGGAGGGTAGTTGGGGGCTGACTTTATGAGAATTTCGACTGAAATCGAATTATGACTTTATGACCTATGAATTTCGTCAAGACTGGATAAGAATAGCTACTGCGAATGCGCTCTCTAAAAATGTGTTGTCCTAGCCACAACTACAACTAGGATATATTTCAAAATATTCAAAATGTCATAACGTACATTGCAACCAATAAATACCTACTAATTATTATAATATTATTGTAATTGGGCGAAATTTTTAAAAGTAACGTGGCTTGACGATGGTCAGAGGAAGAGAAGACGGACAGACAGGACCAAAAGTCTGACGAAATCACTCTAGCGGTTTTTTTCAAAAGCTCAGGTTCTGTTCTCTTCCGCTCTTCCCGATCAGTCAGATTCATGAAATTGTTGCCAATATTATACAAGTTCTATTCGATAAATTACTGGGAGAGGTCTGATTTGTCCAAATGTCACCGGCATCATCATCATCCCCTGACGAGAACTTTAAATGTGAAGTTCAAATCAACATTTCGGGCAAGCCTTCGACGTCTCCTTTTGGCTTTATATGGAATGAGATTTTATAACTTTTGTGTGTAAAAACAAGGTACTTAGCGGAATTATAGTAATCACTTTACGAAATATGAGTAATTTTCTTACCCAGAATGAAAATTTCCTCTCGAATTATAGTTTTGAAACCTGAACGAAATTTGGTACCAAGTCGATCTGCCAGTGTGTCCGCGAATCCTTGCCACACGAATGAATTCCGAAATTGTTATCCGATTTTGATAAAATATTCAGGGATTGTGTGTGTTAGGCCCTAGATGGTCTCATAAGGATCGCATCTCTGTCGGATTAATAGCATCCTCTGCGTATATATTTATACGCAAACTTACAAAATCCTCCAAACATTAATTTCTCACTACGTAGGTAGGTACTTGTCCGATTTTGCTCATACTTGGAGGGGAGCTTGGGACTGACCTCTAAATCCAGGGTTGCCTCCAGTCCTGCTTTTGACAGGACAGCTCTGGTTTTAGCCATTCTACCTCAACAACTGGCACGACGTAAAATGTTCTGCATGTTCTGCTTTCTAGTGTTTGCCAACAAGGTACACACTACTACCCAAATACCATCAAACATTTTTTATAAAAAGATATATTTATTTCCATTTCTTTATTAATCACGTGGAGGTAGGCAGAATTTAATCGGCATACAATAACAGATTCCTCAAAGGGGTCTAAGTTATCTCATCTTGTATACCCAGTAACGTGGTTCATAAATATTGCTCTATAATAATGAAACCTCTTGTTTAATGGGTTGCACTTTTGTTGATATCCAGCATAATTTTCATGTTCATGTTGTTGTGTGTGTTAAAGGAAATTCAAATTACCTGAGACAGCGAGTTTCAACAGCTGAAGCTGTTGCAATCTCACTCTCTCTTGCGTATGTATCTACTTAATTTCGCTGATGGAGCGAACGACATACATAACATGAATCCGGTAATAAGGAAGAAGCCTTGGTTCAAGAGCATTGGTGCTTGAAGAAAATTTGTGAGAGTGATGTGTCGTCTGAGAAGCAATCATGCGTTACATGCGCCCTACATACAAATACATGGCGATGATTGGTGTTTCCAGCAATGTGCATGTTTATAAGAAACTTTGAGTTTATAGAAGAAAATGATATTTGTTTCAGGCCCTATGTTACCGATTTAATTTCATTGCCGACGGACAACTAGTAGCGTGCGCGCTTGCGCCAAAGTAAATTTCCCGAAACTCCGGTTTCTCTCGTTTCTCTCGATTTCGAACAAATTCGGAGAGTGAGTTGTGGCTAACTCCAAAATGGTTACCTATCAATTTCATAACTTCGGATCAGTAATAGCTACTGCAAAATGCGCAAACTTAAAGTATGTTGTCATATAGGCATAACTCCCGAACTATTTCACCAACCTCGCTGAAATTTTCACTATAACTGATTCTATAGGTGCGTGTTACAAAAGTGAGGAAGCTATACTGCCCACTCAACTTGGCAGACGTTTTTTAATTGGGGTGCTGAGCACCCCACGTCCCAGTCGATCGAAATTTCTTCTCGCTCCTATACAGGGTGTCTCAGGTTCGAGTAGAAAAAATTCAGGGATCGATTCTACAACTAATTTCCAACAAAAAGTGTCTCATAGAGTTTTTCAGTTAACCTCCTATTTTCGTGAATTTTTTCAATTTTAAGATTTGTTCGTGTTTTCGATTTTAAGCCACTAAAATGGCCGTAACTCCCTTAATTTATGATTAAAAAGTGAAAATAAGGACACCGTTGGAAAGAACGTTAAATTTTCTATAAGATAAAGCCATTTTTAAATCATTGGAACTATATTCATTTCGCTCTTGTAGAGCCTAAACTTAAATTTTTGTCGTATTTCATATTTTATCATGGATTTCATCAGTAGTTTTCGAATGAACATTTCCACTGAATTCCGTAAGCAAGAACGGTAAAAACATTTCCTTTTTATCAGCTTTCCAGCGGTGTTATTATTTTCAATTTTACTGTGGAAATCAGGGGAGCAAATCACGTTTGAATGCAGAAGAACACGGGTTTTTTCGAGGAAATCGAGTGTTTGGGTGTTATACGTGATGATTTTAACTGGAGGAGTCAGGTATCGTTTTCCTAATTACTTTTCACGCTGAACCGAATGGTGACACTCCTGATCAATTTTGACGGATAGAAAATGGATTTTTCGAGAAAAAAAAGTGCATTTTCAGACATAGGTATCTATCACCAATGCACTTTTTTTTCTCGAAAAAGCCATTTTCTATCAGTCAAAATTGATCAGGAGTGTCACCATTCGATTCAGCGTGAAAAGTAATTAGGAAAACGATACCTGACTCCTCCAGTTAAAATCATCACGTATAACACCCAAACACTCAATTTCCTCGAAAAAACCTGCGTTTTTTTTTTTTTTTTTTCATTCAAACGTGATTTGCTCCTCTAAGTTCCACAGTAAAATTGGAAATAATAACACCGCTGGAAATCTGATAAAACGGAGATGTTTTTTCCGATTTTGCAAACGGAATTCAGTGGAAAGGTTCACTTGAAAACTACTGATGAAATCCACGAGAAAATGTGAAATACGACACAAATTGAAGTTTAGGCTCTACAAGAGCGCAATGAATACAGTTTCAATGATTTAAAAATGGCTTTATCTTATAGGAAATTTAACGCTATTTCCAACGGTGTCCTTATTTTCAATTTTTAATAGTAAATTAAGGGAGTTACGGCCATTTTAGTGGCTTAAAATCGAAAACAAGAAAAAATCTTAAAATTGGAAAAACTCACGAAAATAGGGGGTTAACGAAAAAAATCTGGGAGACACTTTTTGTTGGAAATTAGTTGTAAAATCGATCCCTGCATTTTTTCTTCTCAAAACTGAGACACCCTGTATATCTACGTAAAAGTTCCGCCGGAATTATTCGTTGATTGGTCTAGTGGAAGGTGGGTCGGGACATGAGTGGATCAGCCCACGCCGAGAATGTCAAGTGACGCGTAGGGTTTCCTGGTGACGTCATACGGTACCCCCACGCGGACTACCAGCCTTGGAGGTCGTTCCTGTAATGGTATATTTTGGATCTCAGCTGGAGTCCAGGAAAGTTGGAGGGAGTGATGGTCTGATGCCTGCGGTCGTTCGCTGAAGACGAATAGAGATCCCTTTATTGTTTGGAACCAAAAATTGCCTATAGGCTATTATTTCTATTATAATAATCTATGTTTAGTTAGCTCCTTTGCTTCCGAGTCTACTAAAGGCAGCGAGAGCTTTATGCCCATTTTTTATATGAAAATTTGTTTCTTCGATAATCAAAATTTCCAGTCGCATGTACGTTTAGGCTTTCCTGAATAAATTTGGCACTGTGTTTGTCAGCCGGTCTGTATCTCCCTCGTAACACGCATAACTTCTATGATTTTCAGCCAAATTGGGAGACATTTTCAGACATTGTGAAAAATATTACGTAGGTAGAGATGAAAACACGTTGAAGAGGCGGGGAAGAAGTAGTTGGAACTCCTGAAATTTCCGCTTGAAAATCTACATTTCGCTAATCTCAGAAAACACGAAAAATTCAAAGAGCTCTAGCTCAGTAGGAAATACCCAAATCCCACTAGTCGGTGACAAGAAACACTTCCTCAGGACCACAGCTTTCCAACAGTGTTATTTACTTATTTTTTGTACACCATTTAGGGAGAAAATTGCATTTGAATGCCAACATTTGTGGAGGAAATTTTCTGTGTCATGAGGTAGTCCTACCTAGATTGTATTGACTGATGAAAACTTTTTTTTTTTTTTTTAATTTTTCTTTTTTTTTCTAAGGAGAAAGTGAATTTTTCGTACCTACCTCCGACCTATTTTTCGCTGTGCTCCGTGTGTTTATTGAAGTGAAATTTCGAATAATTATTGTCCATTACCCTTCGTTATCCAAGTAGCATATTTTGAAAGGAATTTAATGAGCTTTCCAACGGTAGCCACAAATTATGATTTCGAATTTAAAAAATGGGTGTTACGGCTAGGTTTATGATTGTAAGAGGACGTGATTCACGGAAAAAAAATTAAAATACCAAGAAACACGCGCTTTTAATGTAAGTGTTTACATTGACATGTAAAGATCCGATCAGCAATAACTCAAAGAATCGATCACTGGCGTCCTGCAGACCTGTTTCTGAGACACCCTGTTCAGGGTTTCTTGGTAAATCAACTTTTCATCTGTCAGTACGAACTAGGAATATCGCCATTTGATTTGGTGTGAAAAACAATACCTAAACTCATAAAACGGTCCGATCGGATGATACGCTTCAAGTGTTCAAGACTTGATTTCCTCGAAAAACCCACGTTTTTCGTCATTCACTTCTTACACCTTCGGTAGTGAGGAAGCAAAATACGTCGTGCATAGAAGGGGCCACGCTGTTTGAACTCTCAAAGATCCCATTTGGGAGAACACCACATTATAGTGTAATTTATTTGGACACATAATCTTAAAAACAAAAACAAACATCCCGCATAAGAAGTAGGTATAGGTGATGTGCAGGTCCCTACTTTGCTTCCTAGTTGAGATTATTCAATCATCAGCCTTCCAAGGACTACCGGTTGACTGCGGTGCATCTAAATAGGAACCTAGTGGACAGTGTTCATCTTCAACCATATAAATGCAGACATCCAGGTGTGATATCCGCTAGGTGTCGTCTTAGTTCGCTTCAATCCAGATTCGAAAACCGTCTGGCAAGTGGGCGAGCAGTAGGTACCCACATACCTCTAGCTTCCTGGCACCATCATCATTGGTATCATGGAAGTATTATAGACGTGCTCTGTGTCCTAAACCAAGTACCTCTATGTGACAACCTGCATGATGTCCAAGCAAGATGTGCCAAATTGGACTTGGACGTGTAGAACTAGTTAGTGAACATTTCATCGAAATCGGTAGAATAGTTCTGGAGTTGTGCCTATGACAACAAATTCCAAGTTTGCGCATGCGCAGTAGCTGTTACTCATCCAATAGTCAAGAAATTCATAAGCAATTGTCTTGGAGCCAGCACCCTCTGAATTTGAGAAAATCGATCCATTATAAATTGTTGAGCATGCGAACACACTACTATTGGAACGACGGCGATAAAATTCATGGAGGGCCGCCTAGGGTCTAACCCACACATCCCCTGAATTCCAAAATCGGAACATGATTTCGTATAACTTTTTCAGGGACTAGTTATGCAGATATACAGACAGACAAACATGGAACTCAACTTGTTCAGAAAGCTCTGAAACACTATATTACTCTGAGGGCAACATATTTTTTTTCTTTATTTTTTGCACGGATACAAGCTTTTTGCAGCGAGGAAGCAAAACGTCTGCCAAGTTGGGTGGGTAGTATAGCTTTCTCACGTTTGTAACTTATAGAATCAGTTGGTGAAAAACGGTGCAAATTATTGCACAACGGTTTATTATTTTCTTCATATACCACCATCCGTAAATATCCAGAGTAAGTACCCACCGTAATTATATCGCGAGGTTCACAATCGTTTCTTGGCACAATGAGTACCTACCTAAATTCAATTATCATTAACCTGGAGTTATAAAGTCCACAATTCATGACAAAATTCAGTGACTAAGGAAGCACCTCAAAACAGACATTTTCAGGAATGGCACGTTCTGATATCGCTTGATTCGGAGCATAGTAAAGGGAATGATTTTTGGATGTTTCCTTACCTACCCATCTTGCCTACGTAACATTTTGATTTTCTTAAGCTTTGGAATTTTATTCAGTCTAAAACCTCAGAGTCAAACCACGGTAAAGGGAAGCATTGTTATCACTTTCGTGGCACTCCCCCTCCAAAATCAAAATTTCCACCCGTGTAACACGTGTTAGAACCTTCCTGAACATATAATTGGTTCTTGTCTGTGAGTTTGTGTGTCTGCTCACCCCTACCACACTCATTGGATATTGATAAAATCTTCAGGGACTGTGCGGGTTGGGCCCTAGATAGTCCATTATAAATTCCAGCAATGTCGAATCAATAAGAGCCACTGCGCATGCACAAACGTGAATTTCCTTAAACACAGGAGTTCGTTATCGCTATTTCACTGAAGTTGGAGGGTAGTTGGGGGCTAGCCTCCAGACGTTCCCACATGAATTCCATCGCTATCGGATGATCGGTAGCCATGGTGAATGTAAAAATCGTGAAAAACGTCAACAATGGGATAAAAATTCTTGATTATGTTGATGTTTGTCAGTTAGAAGAAATATAAACACGATCGTGAACTTCGTGTTCTAGTTATTGAATACGAATCTGTCTGTCTGTCTGTCTGTTGGTCTATCTGTGGTCAATTCATTGTCACAGGCAAAACTATATAAAGTTGTAGTCAGATTTTGATGACATTTTCAGGGGTTGTGCGGGTTAGCTCGGTGACGGTCTTATATTAAATTCACCGCCGTCGGACATCGAGTAACGTGTACGTACGAGCAAACATACATTTCCTGAAACTACGATTTCTCAGTCTCTAATGGATCGATGTAGCTCTAATTAGGAGGGTAGTTGGGGGCTGACTTTATGACAATTTCGACTGAAATCGAATTCTGACTTTATGACCTATGAATTTCGTCCCAACTGGATAATTAATAGCTACTGCGAATGCGCTCACTCCAAATTTGTTGTCCTAGGTTTAACTACTAGGATATATTTCAGAATATTCAAAACCTCATAAATTACATTCCGAACGCTAAATACCTTCAATTATTATTATATTATTGTGATAGGGCGAATGCCCGCGTTATTCAGAAATAAGCAAATAAACAAATAACTCCGGGACTATTCTACCAATTCCGATGAAATTTCCACTAACTGAGTCTTTACGTCCACGTTTCAAATGTGAGGTAGCTATACGTACTGCGCCAACCCAATTTGGCATACGTTGAATGTTATGAAAAATAAAGTAAGTAGTTAGTGTACTAAAAAATGTGTAGGAACAGTTCTTTATTTCGTAAGTTTGAATAAAATGTTTTAACAAAAGTAACGCGGCTTGATGCTGGTCAGAGGAAGAGAAGACAGACAGACAGGACCAAAAATGTGAGGAACGGGGTCCATCACTTGCCTCCCCGAGCCGAAGAAACGTATCGTTAGCCCCCTCATAAGGGTCATCATTAGCTCCCCGAACTCGCCACCTTCACTTCGTTTGCCTCCCCATAATGATCCCCTAGTCAAGGCAAGAACATTGTAGGTTTACATATTGTAGAATTGTGGAATATTGTATTGTAGGATTTTACACATTGTGTACCCAGCATTACCCAGCAAGAAAAATGTAATTATAATGAAATTGAGACCTCTTGGAGTCCCAGTTACACCTACTGCAGTTCTGTAGATATACACATTTGTATGAGTCAGTTGTAGGTATAGTGAGTTGTAGAGTGAAATCATTGAACACCCCATCATCATCGGGCGTCCATCAACTCCTACCCCCGAGTTCGGAGTGTTTTCAAGCGACTCAACTCCTACCCAGAGCCGGGCGAAAGTCGCATCAATTCCTACCCGTTGCCGCGTCAAACGGATATCAACTCCGGCCCCCCAGAATGTGCGGGTTTCGTGATAATGGAACGGCTCTTGTTTGTGTTGATTGAGAAAACAAGACGGACAAATAACCACGTACGAGTACATGAGGAAAGTTTCATGTAAATTCGTTACGTATTTCACCTGTATTTTCTTATTTTCTCCTTTTTACCTTTCTAGTTAACTACCTACCCTCGGGTACGGGCATTTCTCTGAACTGACCTCTCTTGGGTAGGAGTTAAAAAATAAAGTCTGCCAAGTTGGGAGTGGCACATAGCTTCCTCGTATCCATAACATGATTTTATAACATATATATACAAATCAAAGGGATTATTAGTACCTGCACAATCCCTGAAAATTCCATCGAAATCGGATGAAAAGTGTTGAAGTTGTATGTGTTGCAAGGATTTCAAGTTTTGCGCATGCGCAGTGGATACCGCTGATCCGATCTTGATGAAACTTGTAGGGTACCACTAAACCTTCGATCTTCAACTACCCTCCAAATTTGAGCTATACCGGACCATTAGGTCGCGAGAAATTGATGTTTCGAGGAT
>JAEMON010000001.1:83698961-83709111 GCA_030264115.1 Lygus lineolaris | reverse complement strand
CGTTTTCCGTGGTGTGAATTAAAGCATGCACACTGTGAATCACGTTGTCACTGCCAGTGATTCACTTTCGTCAAGAAGGTGATTGAGTGGCGCCAGGAACAACGAACTATAGAAAATTAAAAGGAAGTTCCATTCATGCAGCATGAGTTAATGAGCGAATTTTCAGAAAATAATTTTACCCGATTTGGTGGGTGATTCTTATAGGAAATTTCACGCTGACTCCGAATATACCGTATATTCCCATGTTTAAGATGGTAATTTACACCAAAAACCTCAAAAACACGTTTTTAAGCGATTTTTGACGTTGCATTTTGAAAATTGGAAATCTCGGAGTACTCCAAAAATTCTGGCCAACGAACTCATCCTTTCTTGAGATATTATTGACATTCTAAAATTTTTCGGATTTTTTATCTCGATTCCTCGGTCAGATATCGTCTGGATGAAAAAGTTTTAAATTTCAGGAATCGTTTTAGAATGGTCTGAAACGGATTTCCATGAGGAAAATTTTCAAAAATTTGCACAACAAAAATTTTGAAGCCATTGCAATACCTTCGAAAGTTCGCTAAAATGATACAAAATCAAGTCTCCGGATTTTTCATAAACTTTAACCAATTATTATAATAACAACTCACTTGCGAACAGGCTTCAGCGGCTTGAAGAACGCGATTAGCACGGACGATGGCAATAACGATCGCATGTTGATCATGTCGGCCCGTTTACGATCGAAACGGCTCCGAATAACTTTCCTTCCACCCGACGGACCGGGTAAGGAAAGTAGAACTCGCGACGATCTCGAAGACAGAACTGCCGGTCATAAGAACAGCCTCCTGCTTCGCTCGCTTCGAACCAACTGAAGTAACTTCGCGCAGAAAAAAGAGTAAAACCTCGGATTACGGATACAGAATAACAAAACAAGCGGCAATTAGAATGAAGGTGTTTGGGAGTCCCCGACCTTGATATCGGCCTGCCTGGCACTGCGTATGCCGAATCCCGCTTGACCAGGAATCCTCCGTGGCTGGTTCGTGTCTGATCAGGGATGTGCGACTTGGTTTCCTGAAGGAATGAAAATCATAGGATATTTTTCACACGGACGGTCAAACAGGTTCCAGTCATGCAGTATTACTTAAAGAGCGAATGTTCAAAGACCGAACACTCTCTAGCATTTCTTCGTTGGAAATTCAAGGCTGTCAAGCCTGTTTTCGCTCTAGTACTATACTCTCGAAGAATAAAACGGCATAAATATGGAAATTAACGACCGTATAATGCGGTAAACAGTTAGCAGCCGTGTCAACCCGGTAAAAGTTAACGTGTTAATACCTCAATCGATTTTTTTACGGCGCGCAACCCTACCGGCAAGCGCTGAAAATCGCTCAACCGTGAAATGGCGCAAAAATCTGATTTTCGGGAACCTAGAGTATGGCACATGAAATTTCATTATTTTTCGGCGCTGAATCACGTGGTGATATTATTATTTATTTGACTTGATTAAAACATGTTTTAGGCTGTAATCTCAGTTTAATCAAGTCAAATAAAAAAACTGATATCACCACGTGATTCAGCGCAAGAAAAATAATGAAATTTCATGTGCCACACTCTAGGTTCTAGAAAATCAGATTTTTGCGCAATTTCACGGTTGAGCGATTTTCAGCGCTTGCCGGTAGGGTTGGGCGCCGTAAAAAAATCGATTGAGGTGTCAAATGTTAATGAAATTTTGCGTAGAATCCGAATCTGCAATAAAAAAAAATGATGGTTCCCATTTTAAATAACAAAGTTAGTGCGCAGTGAGCAAAAATGTCATTTGAGATCTACAGAAAAAAAATAAGGCGGGTTACCATTTGGAATTTTCCTCTATCCCATTTATTAAGGAAGTTGTCTTCGTTATCTGGGATACCCTGTAGATGTTTTCAGGCTGTAATGAGTGGTACCATTGCGACCTTTGCTATAGTTATCCAGTCAAGTTTGGTCTCCTCATTACGAGTACAAGGAGCACATTTACACTAATGAGAGCGTCCAGAGAATATTAATTCGGATGGCATATCTTAAGGTCAGGTTGGATGATGTTTTCCAGTAGTAAGATTTTGTCATTCCGATTGAGGACATCAGGGAGCTATTGGATTTGAAAACCCTATAAGAGAAGAGGAGAGTAGCTGATCTGCTCTTCTTGTGTAAAGTTCTTCAGGGTGAAGTAGATGACCCGGACTTCCTTGATCGGCTGGATTTCCTCGTCCCTTTTAGAAGCACTCGAAATGAAGAATTCTTGTTACCCCGCTGCGATACTAACGATTTATTCCCCCCCCCCCCCCCCCTCCCTCCCCGCATCATGAGGTTCGCCAACGAACTGGTCTTACATTTGTTTAATGTGAACTTCAGTAAATTCAAGAGGGAAATGCAAGCTCAAAGCTTGAAGTGATTGAGAACTTAAAATTCTAACTCTAATCTAATCTTAACTAATAGTTGTAATCAAATACCCACGTATTGGGCAGAAGGGCGAGATGTGTCCATTAAGTGAATGCATATTCGCCCATCTGCCTGCGAGGGGACGAATTATATTATTGTTAACTGATGTTTCATCAAAACTTGTAATTGGGCATTGCCTGTTATCATTAAAATAAATGAAGGTGAAATATGTTCACCAAGAGACGAGCCTTATATTCGTTAAAGAGGTTAAAAAAAAAAGTTCCCTAAAATAAAAATTTTCACTAACGTTTAAAGCTTTCTGAACAATTTTGGATCCGTTACTGTCTGTATGACGATATGTCTGTCTGTTTGTGGCAATGCTTCGTCCCGGGTTTACTAAATGATGGTCCGATTTCTATGGAATTGTCAAGTATTTTTTGGGGTAACCCCTTGACGATCCCCAATGAATTTCATCACCGTCGGACCGCTAGTAGCGTGTGCATATTCGCAAACGTGAATTTCCTGAAACTACGGTTTCTCAGTTCCTTATGGACCGATTTCGCCCAAATTTGGAGTTAATGGCCGACTGCAAGATGCATTTTTGGTTACCAATGAATTCCGTCACATTGGATCCGCAACAGCTTCTGCGCTTGCGCAAGCTTGAAATGGGGAAATCACATTTTTTTCTGTTTGGAGTAAAATAACACAGACAATTCAAAGAAAAAAATAGTTTATCGTTCGGGTGTGGAGAAAACTCGGAATAAAATCTCAGTTGTTTGAATAACAGGCGGAATTCCGAAAGCTCTCGAGGAACCCTTTCCTACATCACACTAAAAGAACTGAACCGAAAAAGAATGCGCTGAGATCGCATTGAGAGCAGCAACAATTCGAATAATTTAAATAATTAATTAAAAATTAATTAATATAATTAATAATTAATTAATTCAGTCAATTTATTTTAATTATTTAAATTCTAGTCTCACAAATCAGGAGTCCAAACAGTTATGGGCTTTTTGTTTCGTTTTGTTCGGTCGGTATCTTGGACGGACAATAGACAGACGATACCCTTTCAACGTCACTTTCTCGCCAAATTACAATACAAAATATCAATAAATTTTCTAAAATTACAGATGAACTATTTTTGCCTCACGACTTCATTATTGTTTCTTTTGAGTCATTGAAAAAAATTAAACAAATTGATGATAATGCCCCATTCGTGGTGATGTGCACATGTCCGGAACTATTCCTCCGATTTCGGTGAAATTTTCGCTAACTGATTTTACATATACATGCGTGTTACAAAGGGAGGAAGCTATACTGCCCACCCAACTTGACGGACTTTTTTTACCATAGAAGAACAGTGAGCTTGGTAGGTGTATCTGTTATTGAAGCGAAAAAAACGGAAAAATTAGGTGGGCAAAATCGGGAGAAAGCCAGGAATCGAACCCGAGACCTCTCTCTCTCACCATCTGAGCTACTGTCTCCCGTGGGAGTAGAGAGAGCTCAGGTGCTTGAGGGTTTGGAAACCTCAATAAGCCTGTAGCTTGTAGGACTGCTTGACTGCCCAGCCGAGCCGCCCGGGAATTTCGCTCCCAATTTCCTCGTTGGAACGACCTTTCTGGCGATTGGCGAAGGATTCAAGGGAATTGGTAGTGCCAGCGACTGACTCTTCAGAAACAGGTCTGCGGCCGTCCCAGACGCAGGTATAATAAAGGGGTTCTCGAGAGTGTTTTATGGCTGGAGTTTCCCCGTAGCAAGTTGGCACGAACGCAATTGACCCTGCAGCCTTGATTGCCCGCCAGTGGCATCCTGGATCAGAGAGTGGGTCATGCGTAAGTTATCTAGCGGGCGGATTCTCAGGTAACTATTAGCGAATTTTCGAAGAAAATTGTACCTCAAAATCTGATTCAGCGCCCTTCAAAACCCCATGGTGCCAATTTTCAGCTTGAAATTGCTTCTGGTTTGCCCAGAAAATGGGTTGAAAGGGAGCGAGTGACGTCATTTAGCTTCCAGATGAGGGGGGCCCGCCTAGGCAGGGGGTCTGTTAGTTGGTTTCAAATTACAAGACCCGTTTTCGGCCACTTTCAAGCTTCGGATACCCCTCATATAGCACCTTTTTGGAAAGCCCTCATTAAGATCTTACAAATTACAGAATAAAAAATAACCTTGCAAGTTCCCCATTCTAAGTTATTACCAATATTTTTGATGTATTTTTTTTCTTATAAAGAAAAACATTTTCTTACAGAAATTTTCTTAAATTTTCTTCTATGAAGTTCGTAGTGGACCAGCTAAATCGCCATTAAAATGTCATCTAAATCGGACCAATAGTTTGATGGTATTTCTTGGGACAATAAATTGACCACAGACAGACAGGGATTTTTACCTTCGGCAATGCGGGAGCACAAAAACATGTAAATACCGTCGTTTTGTAAGGAACAAACAGAAAAGTGCCGCTGGAGTCAGGGTAAGGGCCTCATTCAGGTTCCTGCGTTCGACAAAATACATAAGCCGATGGGAACTACCCAATAATACTGATAATTAGTAGCTAAACTTCAACCACACTGTTCTCAGAATAAGAAAAATGACACTCTAGCCGGTATAATGTGAAGTCCCAATTGGAACACCACGATATCAGTAGTCAACGGCCTCAAATCAGAGGAACTACTCTCGAAGGCACGGAAGGTCATCGATTATGCTAAACCGCAAGACAGATCGGTCTTGAAGGAGGGGAAAACCTCTGCGCCGTCCCACACGCGAAGCGATCATCGAGGTGGTGTAATAATGACGACGATAGTGTGACTTGTGTAATATAATGACGATGGTGTAATTTGTGGCTACTGCGCTGGTGAGAGAGTCTCAAGTTTTGTCATGGCTTTTCAGTAACATGGCTTCAGTCAATATTTTCAAAATACCGCATTTTAAACAAATAGCTGTCTACCCACGCTGATTTTAGCGAATTTTCGAAAAATGAAGCTATTGCTATGGCTTCAAAATTTTACTAATGCAAATTTTTGAAAATTTTCTTCACGGAAATCCGTTTTAGACCATTCTAAAACGATTCTTGAAATTCAACACTTTTTTATATGTATATAGTGTGTGTGTGTGTGTGTGTGTGTCACTCCAGACGATATCTGACCGTGGAATCGAGATAAAAAATCCAAAAAAATTTTAAAATGCCAATAATATCAAAAGAAATGATCGTTGGCCAGAATTTTTCGAGTACTCCAAGGGGTCAAAGTTTGGAAATTTGGAGTCATAAATCGCTGTGAACGTGTTTTTTGAGGTTTTTGGTGTAAATTACCCACCATCTCAAACATAGGAAAGTATGGTATGTTCGGAATCAGCGTGAAATTTCCTTGAGTCACCCAAAAAATCGGTTAAAATTATGCTTTGAAAATTCGCTCAAAAACTCATGCTGCACGAATGGAACTTTCATAAAAAAAAATAGAGCGAAAATCGACAGTCCTGAAAGAGGAGAAGTGTCGGATATGAGAGGCTGTTCTGTATCTCGTTTTCAACTGAAAAAAAGGGTATATAGCACGAGAAAAATGGCAAGCAAAAGGGTCAATCATGCAATGAAACTTATTTACCGTTTGACTTCCTTAAAATTGTATAGCATTACTTTTATAATATTGTAACTACGGCAGCTGTCTACTAAATGCACATAATATATTCCTCCTTACTGAGGGAGAAGCTAATACTTAGTAGATAACTTTGTTTCTGTCATAAAAATGTTTATAGGTAATTAAATTAAAGAATTATGCACTTTTTTTAGGGTTTTGAGGAAAAATCACGATATCTGGCCAAGTTATGGGAACATGGGTCCACCAAATAGTTCTGATCGGATTCTTTAGGTGAAAAATCCCTTAAAAAGACCCATTCATGCAGCATGAGTTGACGAGCGAATTTTCAAAGAATAATTTTAACCGATTTGGTGGGTGATTCTCATAGAAAATTTCACGCTGATTCCGAATATACCATATGTTCCTATGTTTAAGATAGTAATTTACACCAAAAAACACGAAAAACTCGTTTTTTAGCGATTTTCGGAACTAAATTCCCAAAATTTGAACCCTTGGAGTACTCCAAAAATTCTGGCCAACGAACTCATCCTTTCTTTTTATATTATTGACATTTTAAATTTTTTTTGGATTTTTTATCTCGATCCCTCGGGCAGATATCGTCTGGAGTGACACACACACACACACACACACACACACACACACACACACACACACACACACACACACACACACACACACACACACACACACACACACACACACACACACACACGCATACACATATATATATATATATATATAATAGGTGTGTGTGTGTGTCAAATTTCAATAATCGTTTTAGAATGGTCTGAAACGGATTTCCATGAGGAAAAAGTACAAAAATTTGCATTACAAAAATTTTGAAGCCATTGCAATAGCTGCACTTTCTTCGAAAATTCGCTAAAAGAAATTTCGAATTACCAAAAACAAGATGCTGGAAAGTGATTGGCCCTCTCAAAATTCCCTCACTGGATTTTTTCAATTTTCAATTTACCTTCATCCTGATCAAGTTAACAACTTTGTTCGATACAAAGAAACCCACGAATAGCGGAAGGGGCCTTTGTGGCTCACTTGCTATCAGTCCCAGTCCCTGACTGACCTGACGGAACAGTTATCGTGCTTTCACGATGTTATTTTATTTTATTTTTGCGTATCAACCTCCTCACTCAAATGTATTGTACACGTCTATACATCTACAACAAAGAGAGATCAACTCATTTTGATTCTCAGATCGTCCTTACTATGGGGAAAGCTGCTACGTGGAATCTTAGACATATATGGAAGCTATACTTTTATTTTGAAATATTTCAGTGGATTCTATATAGAACAATATTAATTTGTACTATCACAAAACACATGGACAAGAGTTTCATCAAGGATATACGATTTTTGGCACTGATCGAATGAACATAATATTTTAATTGTGTCTTTCTAGTGACCATATGAACACTACTGTGAAGGGTTTTTGCGTTTTATTAACCTGAAACTGATGCGAAGTCCAATGGCATGACTTCTTCGTCAGTCAAGACATTAACAAGAGCCAGATCGCCCTGATCACAAGGGAGAGAGAAAAATGCCAACATTGTAGGTAGGTGGCAAAATTTTGATACTTCCCTGCCTTTACATATCATAACTACATACTTAACTATCTAGATGTATTCCTCGGAGGAGAAGCAAGCTGGAATGTAACCCCCGCACTCTCCAATCTTGCTCCAGCTTGCTTCTCTAGAGATACGTTAAGGTACGTGTGTAAGTAGATTATGATAAGTATAGGTAGTGACGAATCAAAATAGAATAAAACTACACATAGCAAACTACAATGCTACCCGAACAGATGCACCCGCACTTTTGCCTTGAGTAGAAACACATGTAAGAGTACAATATAGTACGTACATTTTGTGGTAAAACAGTCGTCATGACAGACATTACGCATTTCGTACAAGCCTCTCTTAGGCGAATTGGCACTTTGCACCAGGCAGTGGCTCTTTCTTCTACTTTCTGACTTTCTTTCTTTCTATTTAGATTTTTAGTTTTGCTTCCTCACTACCAAAGGTAGGAAGCTATGTATTCATGCAAAAATGAAAAGAAAAAAAGGTTTGTCCTCGAAAATCAGAATTTCCACTTGCTTTGAACGTTTCAGAGCTTTCTGAACAATTTTGGTTCCGTGTCTGTCAGTCAGTCTGTCTGTCGGTCTGTGGGCAATTCCTTGTGCCAGGCAAGACTATACGAAGTTGTGGTCCGAATTTGATCAATTTTTCAGGAATTGTGTGGGTTAGCCCACTGACGGTCCCATATGAATTTCATCGCCATCGGACCACTAGTAGCGTGATTGCATGCGCAAACGTGAATTTCCGGAAACCCCTGTATCTCAGTTCCTAATTGACCTCGTTCGCTCACATTCGGAGGGTAGTTGGGGGCTAACTCCAAGAAAATTACGTAGTAATATCGCCACAATTGGATGAGTGATGGCTACTGCGCATGCGCAAACTTGGAATTTATCGTCATAGGCATAATTCCGTAACTCTTCTACCAATTTTGCTGAAACGTTCACTAACTGATTCTATACGTCCCCCAACTTGGCAGACTTTTTTTGTCATTCTCGTGATCCAGAGCGATTCTGCTCTTGGTGTTTTTTGTTAATATCTTGACTGATGAAGAAGCCATGCCAATGGACTTTGCAATCGGTTTGAAGGCAATAAAGCATCGTTTACAACCTTCGCGGTGGTGTTTGTGAACCCTTCCTCGCTGCAAGGAGCACTACGCTGATGAAGCCATCATCACTTAATTATATTTATATTTTATTATTTATTCCTATGTCGTATTGGTAATATTTAGATACCAGAGTGACTGCTAATTTGGAGTATCTATGGCGGAAAGAATGTAGAATGTAACTCATAATAGAAGCATAACTCGTGATAGAAACATAATTCGTACATCGTGATTGAAACATAACTCATGATCGAGGCTTATCGGAATATCCCTGGTTCATGAATGTATTAAATCAACAGACCCAGAGGAACATAGTAAGGGAAAGTACCGACGTGACAATTTATATGATTTTGATTTTATAATTCCATATTTTTCAAATTAGCGATAGATTCCAACGTATAAATTAGGACTAGTTATAAATGCAGACATTGACTTACCCAGGAGTGACTTTTCTCCACTTCCATTTCTTCCAAGGTCCAGCGATAGTCTTCCGGACGCCCGCTTTGAAATTCGAATTCTTCTTGATCGCCCACGACTTGACACCGTTCGTGAATACCGAGCACATTTTCACGAATTTGGTTCAGTAACACATCACAGCACTCCCGGCGACTAATTGTAGATCAATTCGACCGGTTTCCACGTCACACGTCCAAAATTCAAAACAACCCAAAAACTTTGATGAATTGTGGTGATTGGCTAAATTTTATAGCAATTTTTCGTTACAGTTTTCGAATAGAAGGTAGGTATTAGGGCCACTGTGCCGTAGTTCTATGTAAAATATTGATATAATAAACATTTGAGTTTGTTATCAGGTTGGCGGTCGTGGAATGTGGTTCACATTGCTGGTTGTTCCATCAAGAGTACAATTCGAATTGTAGAAGATGTAGGTGGTTTTGTAGGAGCGTGAATATTAGGCACTTTGTTGTATTTAAAGGGGCTTAAAGCTCTGTCAAAATTCGTTGAATAATTTACAGTTTGCTTCGGCCGTCACTGCTAACGACAAATTGTCTGCAAATCAGTGGAAGGTCCGACGCGGTTGTTGCACTTGTTATGTAAACAAGCGGACGAGGGCGCGATCGGTGGCGAGCGGCGGAAGGTCGCGGTCGGAATGAGACCCTTTTGAGCTGAGCGCGGGCTCGACTGGGTCGACTTCCCCACCCTTGAAGGCGGCAGGAAATTCGCCGGTGCTCGCCGCTCGGCCGACTGATGGGCTCAGCCGGCTCATCGTGGCCATCGACCGCGAGCTGCTGGCGGGTCGCGCCATCGATCGGTCCATCGATCGTGGAGAGTGATTTGCCGACAAAGAGCGACAATCGGATGTGACCTTTACCTCTTTTCAGGCCTGACGGGTGCATCGAACACAAAAGGCCCGCAATCACGTACGTTCCTATGAGCTTCCCTAAGGAGACTCGAAGGTTAGTCGGGAACTACCTATTAGCAAAGGATACGTCCAAGATTTGGAAGGGGGGGGGGGGGGGGGG
>JAEMON010000001.1:83666648-83684827 GCA_030264115.1 Lygus lineolaris | reverse complement strand
AGCCATTGCAATAGCTTCAATTTCTTCGAAAATTCACTAAAAGGCAACGGGAAGTTGGAATTGGGGCTTTCTCATGTTGGATGCTAACGACGCCTTTAATACAATAAAGAGAATGATGGCACGATGGTTGGTATTTCTACCTGTGCTGTACGCTGGTCGATGAAAAGCTCCCCACACTTCTCCATGATGTATTTGTGTGTGAGTTGACGAATGATTTCTGGTTTGTTTAACATTAACGTTTCGACCGCCGAATTTAGCTTCCCTTCGCTGGAATACGTCCCGCTATCGACAACTTCTTCCAACTCGCTGTCAGTCCAAGACCCTGCGAAGAACAAGCTCACGGAGTACAGATTTGTCCTCGATCAGAGGTAAAGTAATTAAGTAATTGTAGTCAGTAAAGTAAAGTGAACAACCATTTCAGGTTGGATTTTCGTCCGACTGCCACTCCCGGCATGTCATCAGCTGTCCTCCAAATGGAGGATCAGAATTTATTCTACTCATTGCCTCACCCCCTTGAGTGGAGAGGGGATCGCCGACGGCACGGCGCAAAAATACTGAGATGTGTGGTCCCAGCCACGCAGGCGGTCACCCATCCAAGTACTAACCACTCCGTTGATAGTTTGAACTTCGGTGATCTCACGGGAACCAGTTTATTCCACCAGCTAAGGAAGTCGGCGTACTCAGTAGGCAAATGAGGTAGGTAGGCCATCTACATGAATCAACAAAGAACTATACTAAGCATTGCGAAGGCAGTACTAACCTAGAGTAGCATCCATTTTCAAAGAAGATTGGTGTGATGAACTTTCAAACTCTTGTTCGTCCACGATCGATGGGAATTCACATCCTGGATCTCGCTTGTTGGTTTTGAAATTGCTCAGAATCTGTCCAAGCTCTTCCTGATTCACGATGACGCCTGATGCTGCATCTGAATCACTTTTGGTGAGAGTGATAACTGTAGGTTCTGCGTCAAGTACTACCTGACTACTCTTCGGATCAATTCCCGCTCTACCTGAGTCTTGAGGTCGGCTGGTCGAGTCCAAATTTCGGTTGAAGTATTCCTGCAAACAGCAAAATGGAGGCACGGACTGACTGTGGGCTCCACAGAGACTGTAAGACATTTTTGTATCTCCCAAAGACAAAACCGTTGCCACCATTCTATCAATTTTGTGCTTTTTAATCTCACTCTTCCCTAGAGATTCGTCGATTTTGGTTTCCTCTTCACCACTCGTTTCTTGTTTCACATCATTGTTTTCCATTTCCATGCTCTTTTCATCGAAATTCGACGCATTTGTGGTGCTTTTCGAAGACACATTTCTCTGCCCTGAATGATTAGAGGATTGCAGCTGTTCACTTGCTGAACTGCTCTTTTTTGATAATTGCTCCTCATCTGACAACCGGCTCTGGTCCTTCATCGCGTCCAGTCTGCTCATCAGCCACTCGACGTCGTCGTATTTCCCTTTTTTTATCAACCTCAGGGATCTCTTGACTTCCGCGCTGAGATTTCTTGATTCGATTTCATGGTGAATTTTATTTTCCTTGATGATATCAGCCATGAGAGGAAAGTTGGTGATGAGATGTGCTTCATCCCGCGAGACCTGTACCAACAAGCAATATATTTATCGAACAATTTTCAATTTTGGCTTTATCACGAGCACTTGGTGGTGAATCAATTTATTTGAAAATACGCTAATAATCTATTTCTATAATGAATCATAGGTAATGTTCGTATTGTTCATACATTTTGTTAATTCTTTCAATAGTGTTCCAATGTTTAGAAACGGCGGGGACAGAATTGGATGATTTTTAAATATTTTTCAATTGTTTAATTATCTCAGTTTTTAAAGTTTATTAAATCAAATTTGTAGATTTGTCAGCAAATCATTTTCAGATTATTCAATCAATTTCAGTTTTTGTTTTTGTTCAATCATTTGCCATGGAGTTGAAGTTATAATGCATCTCTTTCAATCAGGCTTGAGGTGCCGAACAGCTCATCTCAAGCCCCCCTCCGTGTATTGTTAAGATGCAGTGTATTCAGCTTCAGGTTCGGAAACCACGCCCAGCGTTTGACTTGTAATCAGTGCTCATCGTTTTCGCATTTAAAATGTGTCGATCTGTCGAAATCGGACTTTCTTTACGTGAAAAAAGAAGAAAAGCCGCTCCTGTGGAAAGGATTGCCGAAAGCCTAAACTCCTCGGCACAGTGAGGCAAAATGGTTTTTCCTATTGGGAATTTCGCCCCATGTTTCTGATGTAATTTATTCGATACCTAAAACAGCTAATTACCACTCTTCAAAAACTTCAAAAAACCGAGAAAAGAGGCAAAATGGGTTTTCTTATTGGAAATTTTGTCCCATGTTACGGATGTAATTTATTCTATACCTAAAACAGCTAATTAGTACTCTAAACTAAAAAAAAAAAAAAAACCTAGAAAAATCACGGTTTCGACCATTGGAACCGCCCAAAATTGTTTTTTTACAAAAGAAAAGAAGATCTGATGATTCGAATGAGACCAACACCGTAGCGATGATATTTGGTAAGAAGTCAAGAAAACCATGAAAAATCATCAAATATCATGGCTACTATGTTGGTGAGCTGGCGTTGGTCTCATTCAACGCAGAATTCTCAAGCCTTCAATTTTTCTCTCGTACATAAACAATTTTGAGCGGTTCCAAAGATCAAAAATATAATTTTCCTAGTTTTTTTTTCGAAGTTTAGAGTGCTAATTCGCTATTTTAGGTATAGGAACATGGGGTATATTCTAAAAGAATATATAGACGGTAGTTTATAACATTGTCATGTCCGGAGAAAAACCCATTTCGGTCCATTTGGTGACCAAATAAAAACATCCCGAATTCTAAATAAAATATATCCATCCACCCTCCTACTCATCCATCTATTTTACCTTTTTACTTGATATTTCGGGAAATCCTGATAGGATATCTTTCTGGATCCTCCTCTCTCCCAATTCAAAATGTGGCATCAAAGTTACAAACCGTATAAAACAGGTAAATATTAATTGATGGATGTCACTCACGATATACTTTTTAATCGTAGCGTATTCTTCAGATAAACTAGTCATTCGGGTTCGAACAGTTGATATCTCTGCTTTGTACTTCCGAAAATCCTCTCTCGCTCTCATTAAAGACAGCAGCTTTTCATAATATTCTTTTTCGAGTGACTGAAAAATACAAAATATCATGTTGGACAATTGTACTTGTATTGTTCTATTGTATCTATTGTTTGGACAATTTTACAATAGGTACCTACTCAGTAATACATTGTATGAATCAGTAATTACTCGTGGAATTTCTATATTTATATGAGAATGTTGTGGTGTTTTGTTATATTTCCTGCATCGTGTGGTTTGGTTTCAGGTTGAGAAAAATAAGAAAAATGTCTATGTATGATAATGATAAAAATGTTAAAAATAATAAGATGAAAAATAAAAATTAATTAGATAAATACATTAATAGAGGTCTCCCAAGTTGGGTGGGCAGTATAGCTTCCCCACTTTTGTAACATGGGCGTATAGAATCAGTTAGTGAACATTTCATCGTAATGGGTAAAATAGTTTCGGATTACGACAATAAAATCAAATGATATAATTAGGTAGGAACCCTGCCACTTTCTTCAGCCAATTATAAGTTTTTATTGGTAGTTGGGGCTCGCCCCATTTTGTCTTCGTACTAAATCACTACCTCTATTGTGTGATAATCTATTAGATAATCTCCGCATCTTATTTTCGTGCAATTGTTCAGCAGATTCAGTTATATCCATGTTGCTTCATAAGTTTTCCCTAACTATTGGTATCAGTTGATTCATGGTTTCAATTATTCCTAGATAAGCACAGATTTACAGTAGGTAGGTGAGTAGTGCTGCAGCAAATCTTCTCGTTCTTGACCTATTTCTTTATACTTATTTATTGCTACAAATTCAGTTCCTTAGTAGTTGGGTCTTGTTAGAAGCAAATTAATTATATGGGAATAAATTACTTGAAACTGCTAGCCATTTAGAAAGGATAATGAGACAGACTGCAATAAGACGACGAGAGGTGCCCTTCGTATCTGAGAAAAATCGGTCCTTCAGGAACTCAAAACCAGGTGGAAATTTCGTTTTGTGAGGAAAATATTTTTTTTACTTCCTGCACGAATACATAGCTTCCTACCTTCGGTATGTTCGGTATGGTGAGGAAGCAAGATTTAAAAAAAACACATACCATTATACAAGTCACTATCGAATCTTCTTGAAGGATGATGTACCTACCTACAGATAAGTTGATAACTCCCTCACCCCATCCATTCTATGTACCTATACCTATACGATATATGATATACCTATCAAACGGGAAATGATTCACTCTCCCTCTAGTTGATCAATAAATCTTAGCTAAACTCACTTGTATTTGTTCATCTTGTTCAATAAGATGTCTAACGTTCGTGTATATGGGATTCTCACAGAATCTCATTTTAATGTCTCCATCAGCGTTTTCTGAGGGAGAAATCCTCGAGTTTTGGCTTGGGTCCAAAGACTGTTCTTGCAACGTGCTCGCCAGGTCCGGGTTCCTCATCTCCTCCATTAATTCCTTCTCAGATCGCTCCTCCAAATGCTTGGCAAAGTCTTCAAGTGAAACGTCGAAAAACGATTTGTTTTTGAAATATTTTTGTTTCTTCTGCTGCTCAGCAACCTCGAGATCGGGCTTGGGGCGGGAGCTGACTTTTGATTGCCGTCGCCTCGTCGGATGTGTCACTTCTTCGTCGCTCTCGTCAAGTGCGCCTGCGCCGAATTTGACTGCGTCGGATTCTTTTCTATGAGTAGGATGTGTGCGTCTCTTATCATTCCCCTCATTTACGCGGGGTGATGGGGACAACGGGGCGTGGCCAAAGTGATTTTTTGTGTGATGCGTCGCTGACTTCTTCTTGACTTTTCGTAACAAAATTTTATCCGCTTTAGATGCTATGAGAGGTATTTCCCAACCGATGTACTCGTAAGGAACTAAATTGCTTAGCGAAGAGAGATCTGGTGACTTGTATGATTTGTACATGTCCTTATTTTTGAAATGTAACAATATCTGGAACACACCGAAATTGTATAGATTAATTAGTGGGACGATAGGCCAGGAGCCAGGTGCCTAGAGTTGAAATTTAGGGTGTAAACAGTCTACCAATAAAAATTTCGAATGAAAAGGATCAATATTGAGGGATTCAGTGCAGAACAAACCAACAAATAGATAAGAAGATGCGCTTGATTCCAAGTACTAAATTCAGTTACGTACGGTAGCAGTCAGTGTTTGAAAATATTTTTACATAGGTAGATCAGCCTTAACCCTCAATAGCAGAAATATATCATAGTGTAGATATCGCGTGGTTGTTCTGCCTATCAGATCAGCTCAGTAAATAAATAATCCATAAGCCCCCCAAATAAATCACTGCTAATTGGAACTGAGGGCAGACCAAATAACGTCAGTTCCATCATCCTATAGTGATTTTGATTATTTACTTCAAGCCTTCCTTAGATATATATTTTTTGCTAACATTGTGCAAAGCATTCTCACCTTTTCATAGTTAATCCACTCTTTTGTACAATGTTCCAGCGACTTTTCCAGAAGTTGAAGCTTGATGGAACAAACTTTGTACACTCGATACTGTTTCTTGATATAGAGCGCAGCATCGTATAAGCTTTTTAATCGTAGAAGTAATGATCTAGTCTGAAATGAAAAGTAATTTTGTTGTATCTGTTTTTCTTCTCGTATGTTTAGCAAGCTTAGTTTTATACGATCAGACAGGTGAGCCATACGCAAGAGCCATACAGTAAGCGAATGGTTCACATAGGTTCCTTCATAAAATCCTCGTGTCTGTACTGTACCTTGGACACGTTGTGGTGCGCCTTGGTTCATTATACACATTCTGTTGGTGTTCCTTGTGCGTACTCAATGGGGGTTTTGCGCCTACTTGGACATGTATTTGCATTCTGGACAGAGCCCACATAATCCCAGGTTAGTGTATAGATTGATTCGTGGTTGGTACGCCAAAATTCCGATGAAACACAAAAAATCGCAATGTGAGCTAACCGATTGCGTACATTATGTCTTAAGTTTGGCTCGTTCGTCTGGGCACAGCTTTATAGGATAAACTGACGTCAATTATCACAGACTACACAGTATGCGAACGGTAGAGTTATTCGAACCTTACATGCATCCATGTAGATACATCGGATCACCCATCTGTACGCGAATTAGCGATTGTATGTAGGTATTTATATTCATCGGATATTTACCATCAAATACACTGTGATGCCGATCACGTACAGGTCTGTGGCTATCTGGAAAATGTCCTCCTTCAAATTACCTTTGAAGCAGGCTTGAGGTTGTTCCTGTAAATGCGTTTCTTATCATCTTCTGAACATATAATATATTCTGTACGTGTGAATATCAAGTATTCCGCTTGATGGTTATCGAGTAAAAAATAATCCTAATAAATCAGACCCAACTATACGATTAAGATGCCATGACTATAAAATTTAGTGAAACTAGAATATTCTGATATGATCGAAATAAATTCAAAGGCGACATAGAGGAGATGGTTGCAATGGGGAATAGGGAATTAGATATAGTGTATGAGAAAATCAAATTTTTTCTGCTTTTGTACTGTTGTTTGGAATAAAATAACACTGTTAATACAAAGAGAAAAATAGTTTATCGTCCTGGTGTGGAGAATGCTTGGAATAAAATCTCAGCTGTTTGAATAACAGGCGGCATTCCGAGTCCCCTTGAGAAACCCTTTTATACGTCACACTAAAAGAACAACCGAATAAGAATGTGCTGAGATAGCATCGGGGGGAGTGGAAAAATAATTAATTGATATAATTGATTAATAATAATTAATAATTAATTAATTCAATCAATTATTCAATTAAGTTAATTTTATTCTCACTAATCAGGAGCTCAAAAAGTGTTGTTTTTGGAGAGTTGTTGTTTTTCGTTTTGTTCGGTTGGCATCTTGGAGGTTTGGCCAATGGCCAATGGCAGACGACACCCTTTTCAACGTCACTTTCCCGCCATAATGAAAATTTCAATAAATTTTCTAAGATTACAGATACACTACTTTTGACTTCAATATTGTTTCTTTTAAGCCATTACCTTTCGGAAGGACAAATTTAAAAATAAAAAAAAATTGATGACAATTCCCCATTCCGGTGTATCGTTGCATTTTCGACTTCAAATTCGGATTCAGTACCGTTGAAAACTCCTTGGTTCTAATTTTCAGAGAAAAATTATCATTAGGTTGGCTGTAAAACGGGTGAGAAGATCACGCGTGACGTCATCTGTTCCGAGGGCGCGGGGTGGTTGACGTCATCTGTATCGATTTTACGGCACTCGTTTTCGCTCACTTGCAATCATCGGATGCCCCACATGTAGCAACTTTTTGGAAAGTTCTCACTGAAATCTTTCAGTTTAACGAATAAAACGAAATAGAAGGAATCGCCCATTGAAAGGAACAAAAAAAATTGCAGTAAATAAGCAAACTGATGTTAAAAATTTAGGTAAATGTTATGACAACCTTATTATTCATTCCCAAAAAATACCATCAAATTCCAATCCTCCAGGCCAAAATACCCTCCACTCCAACAGTTTTAAAATAATCCCTCCAAACAAGCCCCCCCTTGGTAATACATACACCCCCTTATTTTAAGAAAACCACCCCAAAAAACTACATGCCTTTCACCACTATTGTTACCACCACAGCCAAAGCCTGCTACCCCTCAGTTGAAAAGTTGAAGAGCTCTGGTATAAACCTGGAAGTACAGCATTCAAGAAAATGTTAGCACAACCATCAGCTGTATGTCTCATCTCTGACCAAATCAACTCGATCGAAGTCGATACCTAATCACAACGATACACGTAGGATTTGACAATAGGGTTCACTTAGTTTCTATAGATAGCTTTCACACACAAAAAAAAAATTGTTCTTCAATTCTATCTAGCTAATTATGCTCATTTTTGTTGTTTTCTATAGATTTCCTTTAGATTGATTAAATAAACCACCAAAATCTGATATTCATTTATATAATGACCGCGCCTCGATAACCATCAAACAAAATCATACTCTGCTCTTCTGTACCGTAAAGTAGTATCTATACGGATTCTATATGTGGATGCAATATGGGAAAATTGCTGTGAATCCTCCCTAACATTTGTCTCTGTATGTGTTTAATTTCAAAATCCTATAACTTGAACTGTATAATCATCATTAGATATTTAAAATCGTGAGTAGCGTCTATCAGTGTGTACAAATTAACATCAATATAACTGCATACACGCAGCCTTTGGAGTTGTGAATTAACAGCCTTGTACAGCCTAGAATATTCGCAGTATTTTACTCCGTCATTTTGAAAGGATAAGTACTAAAATTTGTCGACCAAATCGTGAAATAGTTGATTGGCGAAGACGCTAGCAGGTACATCGGAACACAATCTAATTTGTTTACTTGAAAAATTTGGGACAAGAATTTTCCACCGCCCAGAAAGTACCATAATAATAGCAAACGAAAACGTAGGTAAGTATTAGATGTGAGTATATTTGATATACCACTGCTGCTTCATCGCCAGGAAGTTCATTTTCTTGGCTTTTCCAGGAGAAGAATGTTCGCCATATGTTATACTGTGTGCGGTTGAACGAGGTGCTGAAGCCCAAATGTTTGCAGCTCTCCAACACCTTCTCCATTGAGATCTTGCAGTAGGACAGGTCCTGGAAAGACTCTGCGAAGATGCTTCGAGTCCTGATGAGGTCCTCCAAATAGTCAGCGGAACCACCGTCCTGTTGCTCGAATTCGAAAGTGTCCATCCTGGAAATACGTAACGGTGAGAGATGACGATGAAGATTTCTTTAATACATGTAGTCCAGTCAATGAATACCCAAAAAGGGGTTGTAGACGACATTGAAGGGGCAGCTATATATCATCTTTATGTATTAATATATAATACATTACCTTATTTTATTATGTTGAAGCCATGAATATCAATGTTAACAATATCAATGTTTTAATGCAAAGTCGAGATATTTAGCTAAACACTTTAAAATGCTGTATCTTTCGACTTTTTCAAGATAAATTAATATTTATGTATATATTTGTGAAGGAAATGTAATTCTCCACAACTTTCACTCTGAAAACTTTCCTGTAAAACCAAAGGCTGAAAAGTCATACGGACAAGTTCGGCAAGAAACGTGAGGCGAAATCTGTTTTTCCGAAAATTGACGATTTGTTTTGGTAAATATCTCAACCACTATAACACATTAAAAAAAAGTTGATGTAGCCATTTTTTAGGGAATTCAACGCTCTTAAATTTTTGAGGGAATACTTTTTGTTGTAGTATGCGCCGTTTGTGAGTTATAGGCCAAAAACCGAAAAAGGGGACCTTTCCACCCCCTCCACCCATGAAGCGGAAGGGGTGGGGACTTTTAGTACGTTTACCTCCCCCAACACATTCCCGAAGAGAAAAATTCTCCCCCCTCCAATGTCGTCTACAACCCTTTTGTTGACTGGACTAATGCTATCCAACAAGTTACAAGGCTCTTGTCAAGCCTTCCTTCCGATCACTACTGACGATTTCACGAGAAATCCCCGATGCATCTCCAAAAAACAATCTCTAAACACACAAAACTTCACTCAGTGTTGCCAGAAACAAGCCCATATGCCCGTACTATACTCCTCCAAACTTCAAGATCTACAGGCTCCCCTTGCAACCAATAAATCTTTCCCAACCACTGGTCTCATTACTATTATTCAATAATGCTTTTCCGGGATTTTAGAGGGCGGTTATTCACAAAAAGTTCCATTCATGCAGCATGAGTTTGTGAGCGAATTTTCAAAGAATAATTTTAACCGATTTGGTGGGTGATTCTTATAGGAAATTTCACGCTGATTCCGAATATACCATATGTTCCTATGTTTAAGATGGTAATTCACACCAAAAACCTCAAAAAACACGTTTTTTGGCGATTTTTGACTCTAAATTTTCAAAATTTGACCCCTTGGAGTACTCCAAAAATTCTGGCCAACGAACTCATCCTTTCTTTTGATATTATTGACATTTTAGAATTTTTTTGGATTTTTTATCTCGATTCCACGGGCAGATATCGTCTGGAGTGACACACACACACACATATATATATATATATACATATAAAAAAAGGTTAAATTTCAGGAATCGTTTTAGAATGGTCTGAAACGGATTTCCATGGAAAAAAATTTCGAAAATTTTCATTACAAAAATTTTGAAGCCATTGCAATAGCTTCATTTTCTTCGAAAATTCGCTAAAATGCCATCAGTATGTAGCAATTGATACTCTTTTCACTAGAAAAACGAAATTGAATAGTTGATTTCATTTCAAACAGAAATTGAACACGAAAATTAATATTTGATTTTATACAGGGTGTCTCACTTTTGGTCGCACCACCGGCTAGGGATCGATTCTACAGGTCATTTCCAACAAAAAGTTTCTCTTAGAGTTTTTTTAAACCCCTTATTTGTTGGGTTATTTCAATTTTAAGATTTTGTTTTTTCTTTCGACTTTTCATCACTAAAACAACCATAACTCCCTTAATTTACAGTGTAAAATTGAAAAGAGCGTTAAATTTCTCATTTCCTTGATGGAAAACCAAAGTGTTTTCAGTAGACGAAATGGGTGAAAAATGAACTTGAAGAGGAAAAATTACCAAATCATGAAAATCAACACTTTCTTTAAATCGCTCATAGGTCCCTTTCATCTAGCATGTGATTTTTATGCTGTAAGCCTAAAAGTTGCGCCGAAATCTCAGCTTTCCAACGGTGTAGTATTTCCTAATTCTGGTGCACTAATTAATTGAGAAAATTGTGTTTGAATGCAAAAAAAAAAGTGGGGTTTCCAAGGAAATCGAGTGTTTTAGGTTGTTGACGACCTGACCCTGTCATGAGGAGATAAATATCGTTTTCCAGGTAATTTTTCAAGCTGAATCGAATGGTGACACTCCCGATTCATTTTGAATGATAGAAAAATGATTTTCCGATAAGGTTAGTGAATTTTTGGACATACCAGCACATCCAACTCATATTTTGTTGAGCTAGTGAACAATTGAGGTAAATCTGAGCAATAATATTATTTGGAAAAATTCAATCAATACACAAACATTACTAAAATATGAGTATATCCGTGATCTGAAACGTAAAAAGCTAGTGGACAATTTGATTTTAGAGGGCAAACATTTAATAAAATAATTCCACTAATACATTGCTTCTTCGGTAGTGAGGAAAAAAAACTATACCAACGAAATCGTTCCACGTCGGAACAGAAAACAATCAATGAAGTTCGGAGAAACCGATCCGGCTTGGAATGAAAAATGTCGTTCGCAGTAGGTGTATCGTTCGGAATGGAAGGACAAAAAAAAAAAACAAAGTCTGCCAAGTTGGGTGGACAGCTTCCTCATTTTCGTAACGAATAGAATAGAATCAGTTACTTAGTGAAAATTTCACCACAATCGATAGAATAGTTCGGGGCATATTACAACAAATGTCAAGTTCCCGTATGCGCGGTAGATATTACTGATCCTATTATGACGAAATTCATAGGCAAACATCTTGGAGTCAGCCCCCAATTTGAAACCCTCTTAATTTGAGCGAAATCCTTCCACTAGGGACTGAGAAACCGTAGTCACGTTTGCGCATGCGTACACACTACTAGTGGTCCGAAGGTGATGAATGACTATATGGTGAAAGGAGATCCAGGGGCTAACAGAAAACTTCATCAAAATTGGACCATAATTTCGTATAGTTTTACCTACCAAGAAATTGACCACAGACAAACAGACCGACAGACAGATACGGAACTAAAATTGTTCCTTTATTCTGGCACCTGCAAAAAAATGTTATATTCGTATTTTACGGGAAAATTCCTAAAGTATTTCTTGCTTCATAATTTAATGAAAATAAAGAGCTGGTTCATTAAATTGTTGTCAACCTGTATTATCCAGAATACTGAAATTTCAAACCTCTAGCTGCCTAAATGTTTCTTAACAATGAATTAACACACATTTTTTGTATTAAACTTTATTGAAATTTAGAAACTATATCAGAAAAAATAATTGGCAGAGGCAAGTTTTCAGGTAGGTCCATAGTTTTTCTCGTTTTCTTACATTTCACCAATTCGGATTTAGTTCGTTTTGGAAATAAGCTCCTCATTTGTTTTGGTTATACAAATCTCATTACTAAAACCACCTCAGTATGTATGGCCGGGATTTTATTGTTTATCTTTCGTCAAGACTATATTTTTAATAAGCTTAATCGTCCTAAATCACCGCTAGCAGCATTATCAAGTAAAATGTTTGATTTATGGAACATAGTTTAAAATACTCAGTATGTGCAAATACGGTATGTATTTGTATTGGGTCTGAGTCGTTGAAGCCTCATTTACATCTTCCGAACATACCGCAGTAAATCAAGAACAACATGTTCAGATGAAAATACGGTGATTAAAAACAAATTAGCTGGAAATTAGTATCTCACCTCTCAATGTGTTGAGATAGTCCAGGGACGTTGTGTTTCCTGCTGACCCTTTGGAACACTTTCTTGATGTGGTTCAACTCATTCAGCTGAGGTTTCATCTCGTGGTAAATTTGGAGCAGCTCCCCGAAAAACGTGGAAATCTCCGTGCTCTTATCGTTCAGGCTGTTGAGGTAGGCGACGATCTCGTCTTGATACGACCTACATCGTTACACGATCGGATCAGTACACTCCATCCTCGACAGTTAAATTGTTGATAACGAATCAACATCGCTTGTTCAGGAACTTTTGAGCTGTCATGAAATTTGACCCATAATAATTTAGAAGAAACATTTGGTTGCATGGTCGTAGAGCAAAGAGTGGAGATAGGGCCAAGCACTACCTGAAGCAAAGGATCTCACCAGCCTTCCAGAAAGGTTATGCTATGAAAGTATCAAGCAACGCCTCCCGAAAGGAATCAGGATGGAAGAAATATATTTACTAGTACAGTTATGTACTATTTCACTTCGACCTAAATTTCCCTATTCAAATCCTCTACTGAATCTTCTCTAATATTGTTTGATTGCTGTTCAGGAGTACATTTCCCTTTACGTTAAGATTCCGATACAAATGCACCAATTCGGGGAATTCATTCGCTGGTCCTAAATTGAAAAAAAAATTACTC
The DNA here is from genome assembly GCA_030264115.1 of Lygus lineolaris. NCBI lineage: Eukaryota > Metazoa > Arthropoda > Insecta > Hemiptera > Miridae > Lygus > Lygus lineolaris. The sequence goes on along the minus strand of JAEMON010000001.1, from coordinate 83,671,633 downwards.
AAATGAGGCCGCAACAGTTTTCTATATTCAGTAGTTAGTTCGAGTTCAGCACCGCAAAAAAACTTGGGAGTCTACGATACTGTATCCATAAGTGAACACAGACTAAACATCTTAAAATTCACTATTTAAAACGGAATTTCATCTTCAACTTGTCTATTCAGATTATTCGCTTCTTTTATACGATAATAATGTTGGTTGACTCGCTAATTAAATGATGGTAGAAAAGAAAAAAAGTAGGAAAATTTGGTCAGTTTTTGTTAACTTAACCACAAGTATTCTGACCTGGCTCTGGCGCAATCGTCCATCAGCCTCCCGATCATCTGAGCTTTGTAGTTCTTCATTGTGAACTGAAGTGTTTCTGATATGACTTGCCCTTGCACGCACCATTTTCTCCTCTTAACGAAGTCGAACAGAATATTATGGTCGGGAACCGTCGGATTCAGCTATAAAAACGCAGACAAAATAATCATCTATACATTTTTTAATTAGTTAGGTGATCAGGGGGCACCCTGGATTTTCAATTGGGCGGGGGGGCTACAGGGTGGTATGGAATACCCCCAAACAAAGGGAAATAATACCCCCTCCTATGTGTATAGGCTTTGATATATTATTCTGTTTCGTCGAGGAGGATGGATTCATCCTTCCTATCCGCCCCTGGGCCCTGACTGTATGGATTGTTAAGGTCAGAAGAGATATCCATTGGAAAATATTTTCATGTCCACACCAAAGATTACTTTGGTACAAGTGTTTAAAAATGTATAATAAATAAGCATCAGAGGTTAGGCGAGGAGTTGTATCACGCAATACGCATCCAATAATAATTCATTTAGAATATTTTATTACATTGTTGGTCAAGCCATATTAAAAAGTTATTATTTTTCGGATGCTGGGGGGGGGGGCATTCGTATCAAGGGCCATAATTTTAAAATTGGCATTTTTCAATTTCCTTCGTCCTGGACAGTACGTTTACAATAAAAATACAGGTTTTCTTCAGGGCGACTTTCTTATTTTTGTACATTTCTACTATCTTCCTTTCTTTCTGTTTTGATTATTTGATTGTGTTTCTGATAGGTAATCACATACTTTTCTTGGTTTTCACTGTTGCTCGCTTGTTGTTGTTTTTGTTTAAGAATTATAACTTTATTTAAATTATTTTAAAGAATTATATTATTATAACTTTATTAACTTGATGTACCACAGTTTCTTTCTCTTTGTTCGGACAAGGTTCTCCTCCTATTTATCCTGAGGGAACGGTTTTGTTTTAATTGGACTGGAACGATCCGAAACGTCGCTCAATCAATAATGTTTCAAAGTGGATTTTTTGGCTGAATTCCGACTTAACTACCTACAACCTTCAATTTTGTTACTATGTACCCCGTCTCATCCTGTGCAGTAATAGAATAAGTCCTACAAGTTTATTAGAGCTGAGATAACTGCTTACAAAAGGTTTATCTTTCTCATCCAGTAACTTCAAGAGATCTCCTCCGTCCGGTTCATCTTCCTGGTCCATTGCCAACTGTGACGATGTTTCTTGAGTACTCGCCTGCAAATTCAATAATAAAAATCGCATGGATATCATTAAAGTAATGCATATGATAAGGATTTGCATGCACTCATCCACGACCGTTGATTAGATCACGATTGAATTCATAGGAGATTATTATAGATTAGTCCCCAACTACCCTAGGAGTTTGAGTGGAATCAGAATAATACCTATAGTTAGTGAGAAATTGATATTTGGGGAATTTCACGGGTGGACATGAGCATTGGCTGCTTTTGACCCAAAAAAAGGATGTTTTTTACCTGTAGGAGACTATCTAGGCGCTAGCCAGCATAACCTTTGATTTCGTGGATTTAGCATACAATTATTTACCATTTTGGCTCATACAGGAATTTCTTATTTTGCATGTTCATGGACATATTTATGTAATCACTTCTAATAGAGAACCAAATCGATATTGGGATTGTTAGACAATTGTAGTATATGGATGTATTGGTTTCCAATATTCATCATGAATACGGCCTGACCACGATAGGGGACGTCTGCCAACTCGCCCCAGAAGAGGAAAAAATTAAAGAGGTTTATAAAAGAAGAAGGTACCTCTCAATATTAATATAACGAATAATAGGTCTGTTTCAACTAGCGGCGGTGCAGGTAGTATTCGAATAATATATAATATTGTAGCTGCCCAGAACCTTCTGCGCACACTCTTGACAAGAACTTGATGATCAGAATGGGCGCAGAAGGTTCTTCTTCCCTTCTGCGCCCACTCTTATCAACGGATTCTCAAGAAGATAGTGCTCTGAAGGTTCAGCAGCAGCTACAATATTCGAATATTACATGCACCGCGGTAGTTGGAACAGACCTAATGTCGAATTCGAAATCCCTGTTCATTTCAGAGACATCGAATGTAACTGAAATATAACGTGAATATATACCTCTGGCCATTTGAAGCAAGATAGTAGTTCTTCTGCCTTATCGTCAGCTTTGGTCTGCAAAGGATATGAAATGTGGTATGTAATGTAGGAATTATGAGAACTAGGAATTCTTCCCAGCTAGACTCACTAGGTAATACTCTTACAGCACAATATTCATATATCTATTAATTTTCTTAATACAACTCACAACACAAAATTAATCCTTAACAAATTCTAATCATAACCATAATCGCTAGTCCCAGGGTTTTTTTACGGAACGTTGCAAAATGGTCCGCCCTACAGCAACATCACGTAACTATCGATTTTCGACGAAATTAAGTTGGTACCAACCGGCTTAGTAGGTCCAGAGCCACGAATCAACCAGCCGCAGTCCTCAGCTTGAAATAGCGGGACTTTGGTTTATTATTTTCTGTAATGAACCTACGGAATTCTGCACGGAAATTTTTTGTTTAACCTCTCCGCAGAATTTGTTGTTACAAACTACGAAGGTACGTAGGTAGGTATAGAAATCGAATTTTTAAAAATCCGTCCTTAGGGAGCACAGAGGTCAACCAGAACCCCAAAAAGCTGGCCGAAGGTACAAAAGTCTTTAAATGAGGACCGAATTTGGTATCAAGGGGTTATTTTGGGTCGGTGATCACGAACCAATGTTCGTTTTGCAAAATCATAATAAGATTTACAGGTATGAAAGGATTGGCTATGGGATATGTAATTTATGTAATACATGTGATGTAATTTTCTTATCACCCTATACAGGGTGTCTACAGTTAAGTTGGGACAAACTTCAGGAATCGATTTTACAGGTAATTTCCAACAAAAAGTTCCTCCTAGAAAAGGTTTTGTTTTTTCTTTCGATCTAACATCACTAAAACAGCCAAAACTCCCTTGATTTACAGTGTAAAATGAAAAATAAGTATACCATTGGAAAGAGCGTTAAATTTCCTATGAGAGAGGTCTACTAACTATCTTCATCAGTAGATTTGCAAGGTTCAAAATTCAGCCCAAAGTTCACATTTCAAGAATTTCCAAAAATTTGATTTTTCTTCCACGCATCGTTTTGCTCCTGAACTTTAAAGCCGGGAACTCAACGGGAAGAACTTCCTCAGGATCTCAGCTTTCCAACAGTGTAGTATGTTTTGATTTGGTGCACTAACGGAGGTGGAAAATTGCGTTTCAATGCCAAAATACTTGGGGTTTTTTTTTTTTTTTTAGGAAATCGAGTGTTTTAGGGCGTTGACGACCTGAGCATGACTGGGTGAGTTAAGTATCGTTTTCCAGGTAATTTTTCACGCTGAATCGAATGGTGACACAATTCATTTTGAGTGATAAAATTTGATTTTTCGATTAAAAAAATAGTGCATTTTTTTGACATACCAACTCATAAAAATCATATTGTTGCTGAGCTAGTGAACAATTGAGGTGAATCTGATCAATAATTATTTGGAAAAATTCATTGGACGCTCAAAGATTACCTAAATATGAGTTGGATGGCTGTTGTGCTGTGAGTCTATGTTCAGAAGAACATCGAATGGGACTCTACCCGTAGGGCTGTAGTACCAACCTTTCGCACCCTTAATAAGGAATTAGGGGCTTGAACAAAAAAAAAGAACAAAAAGAGCTCCAATCTTTAGAAAAAACGATGATATTATGATGTTAGATATTGTGACATGAAAAATGTGAAAATCATTGGATCAGTAATTTCACGGACTGCTAACTAAAAATTTTCCGGTTTCCACTAGGGAGGGAATCACTCTAATTCGGTTCCTAACAACACCTCGTATGTCGAGAAGCAAAAAGACAGTCGGTTTGTGTTGGAGAATTACATCATGTGATATGTTGCTAAACCATCAACTGATATTTTGCTCTCCAAAAAAATTGCTGAATGTGAATTAAGCAGGTAGTTTTTTGGTGTGAGATCAGAATTAAATTCAACTGTCTAAGTTGAACAAAGTATATGTGTTGAGCCAGGTGTGTCTGACTTCCCCATGGGATATATAGAGGGGACGAACTCCCCTCCACACCTTCTGTACCAACTTATATAAGGGCCGAGAAAAATAAATATATGCATTCACATCTAGAACTCCTCTTCTCATTTCACCTCCTCGTGCCTCATTACCGTGTCAATCCAAAAAATTATGATACGTAGATGTGAATATTGGAAAACGATAGAAATTTAGGGCGTCGTCCGTTTCCACTATTAATAAATTAAGCATTATGAAGTAGAGAAACATTCGATTCTCTTACCTGCAATGGCTCATCACAGTGGGTTTCGCGCTCCTTACTGTTCAAAAGAAATTTTAGGATTTTCTGAGTTGGTTTCGAAATTTGATCACACTCGATATCTTCTACGTTCTGAAAAAAAAAAAAGAAGATAGCTTCGCGATGTTATATCATCATTTCTTTTGGTGGGACATGTGAGAGATTTGAAGAATGCTGGGGTCGGCAACCTTGAGCTTGATTGGGGCTCTTCACTTCGTTCATATCAAGCCCCCCCCCAATTTATCCCTCTTATTTTGGTTTATTATTTTCAATAATGAACCTTTGGA
>JAEMON010000001.1:83651625-83665648 GCA_030264115.1 Lygus lineolaris | reverse complement strand
TAATTACAAGAAGGTACCTACTCATTGTCGCCAAGAGATAAACGAGATGAAAGAGATGAAGAATGAATTGTGAACCTCGCTGTAGGTGGGTATTTTATGTCAATAGGATCTTTGTAGATGGACGATCTATACAGAAAATAATAAACCGTTTCAATCTCTTTCTAGGTACATAAACATGAAATTTATATTTGAATAAATTATTTGACTTAATGAGAACTAAATAAAAGAAAAGAAAGCCAGTTCATTCCCTAAAAAATATCATAATTATCATTAAAAACAAAAATTATTCAGAATATGACATAGAGGACGCTCGGCACTGGATTTCGGTACCTAGTTAATTTTCTGAAGTTGGGTTCATAATTAGACACTGCAGCTCGCAATCCGTCGGTAAGGTTGATGTCAAGCTCTGCACTTGTTTTTCAAAATTTGTGATGAGGAACAAACACTTGCAAAAATATGTAGAACCGATGGAATATGAAAAATTTATATAGATTTTATTCAAAGCAATTCAATTATGAGAGTTTCAATCCCGATTGAATTGAGTAGGTATCTTCTTAGTTCGATTATTCTTTCATTTGTTTATCATTCTAAGATGATAATTTTATTTCAATTTAACCTGCCAAGGGCGCAAGGTAGTCGACCCCTGTCTTGCCTACAAATTTGAAGGAAGGATCTCTTAGAATTTATTGACAGTAACCTACTTGTATTGTTGGTATTACGCCTTCCAGCCAATGATCCGAACTTTCTTCTTCAACCTGAAAAATGAACAAAACACCAGTATAAGTAATAAAAACATCTGGTGCGAGGATTCACATTACCTCCCACACCCGTAGAAATCCGAAAAATGGCTATTTCTGTGGATTTCAACTCTGATTTCTACTCTCATGATATTTTCCTAGGGATGAGAGGTATTGGAATTTGATTTTAATTGATGAAAGAGTAAATCCTGTGAATGTCATCAAAATCCTTGGAGAGATTTTGGGGGAAACCTCAATAATGTGCTAAAAACGCCCTTGTTCACTTATTTTGCTCAGTTTCTCTTCCAAATAATTCACCTGGAGTGCTGAAATCCTTGCAGATTTGTACTCATAGATGTGGGAACCAGGCCTCGAAATCGGAAGTTTTTCGTCATTTTCGTGGGGGCCGCAATCGTGGTTATATACGCACAGACTTTCTTTGTCCAAAACGTGAAGAAAGTTGATCGGATGTCGATTAGAACCATTTAAAACGGTGTTCCAGAAATTGGGTTTTCTGCAGATTGCAATACTTTCCTTTCAACTTTCAAGTGGGCTGAGGAAAGTAAAAATATTCCGATACCATCACAGTGGATGGTATGTAACAACCCAAATATCATCTCAAGTTCCTAAAATCTCAAAAATAATGTCGAATAGAAAATTATGAAATTTTGCTTAGGAAGTGGTTTAGTAGAAATTCCTATTTTTCCTCAGGAGGGAGTTGTTACGTGAATTTCAAATCCATAATCGAAATTTCATTTAAATGTTGCCAAATTTGAAATGTTGGCCCGAAATTTGTTTTTTCTAATAGGAACTCCCATTTTGTATGGCAGATTTGGAATCGTAAAGTTTCATGTAAAAATTCCCCGTTACACGAATTTATGAGTGCGAAAAAACGTGCGCGAATTGGAGCAAAATGTGTACAAAACGTTAAAAAAAGGGTTTTTGGACGTAATTACTTACCTGTTATACATTATTTTGGGGTATTTTTTGCGATGTAGTGGTGTCAAATTTACGATTCGTGCATCACATGTCAACTTTTTCTAGATTTTCATGAAATTTTTAGAATGGACCATAATTTATCTTGATGGAATGATTGCGATTCAAAAAATTGACATCACTAAGAGATTCAAAGCGAAACATATCTTAGGATCATGTATCACATAAGGTACAGCCTACCGAATTGATTTAGTCCACAAAACATGGTTTTCTACGTTTTGCACACACTTGGCTCGAATTGGCGCACGTTCGTTTGCGTGACGGGTCTCACATCCTTTAAATCTTAATCAGAGTCCAAATTTGAAATACGCATCGGGTTCACATCCGACAAAACAATCTTGATCGAAATTTCACCTTTTTCAATTTTTTTTTAATTAAATTTTTATTTCGGATTTGAGAAGTGTGTGAAAAAAAAAGAAAAGAAATCTTGGGGAGTAACCAATCGAAATTGTTTTCTAAGAAGCTTCCTAGGAAAAATTGACGGGGGTCTGATGGGGTATTTGTATTTTGTTCTCAAGTTTTGAAAACACCGTTTATTTCATGATTTACTAGTGTATAAAGGAGTTTTTTGCGCAGCCGATGGTTTGAAACCTTCTTTTGCGTAGGCACCAATATAACCGCCACCTCGACGCTGGGTCGAGTGAGGGGAGCTAATAAACTGGCTTTTTCGATATGATTTATTTGCTTTGGTCAGACCGGTTCGGAGTGTCTTCAGGGACTTTCTGTTGCCACAGGTAATCGGCTCACCCGAACTAGTAAACACAAGTGCACCTATAATTCTTACATATAACATCAAAATTAGGTGAAAGACTTAACAATATACTGTTATAATTAGGTGTTTGAAAAATTAACAAAACCACTGTTCGAAGGTTTCAAACCTTCTCTATTCTAGCTTTTCAACACAAATACCCATTATGTGACTATTTCAGCCTTTAAGAATGAACATAGGTGAAATCCTAAGAATGCCAATTAGATGACCATCGGCTCGATATTGTGGAGCGGCCTGCAGATGGTCCACTGTGGGATTTTATGTTGGTTTATTATTTTTAATAATGAACCTTTGGAATCGAACACGAAAAAAATTTTTTTTACAACCCCCAAAATTTTATGTTTTACGTTTCAAGGTAAGTAGAATCCAAAAAACAAATTTAAAAAAACGCGGCACTATTTTTAGTTACCATGGACCAAAATGAATGGAATTAGGAATACCGGCCCCATTTGGGGTCTAGTTGTGCTTCGTATCTTGGCGTTGCCCTCAGTCTTCTCAAAGGGGTAGAAAATAGGGGATGCAATTTTCAAAACGCCTTAGCTCGAAAACTTTAAATAGGAAGGTATAGTTTTTCCATCGATTTTAAATAGATCTCAATTTTTAGGGTCAAATAAGACCTCGAGGAGCATTTTAGGACCAACCGTTCGCTCCCTGTAAGGATTTGAGGCTTGCGCGAAAAAATAGCTGAAACACTAGTGTGAAGAGCAATTCTTCCCGAATAGGTCGACTCGCCGTTCAAAGATCAGCTGATCAAAAGCAACTTTCTTTCGATTTCACCAATTCAAGTTTCTTGTTTACTTTTATAAACTTCCCTAGTTACTGAATTACGTTATGAAGGACCTACTACTCTCCGTGATAATAATAGTAGGTAGATAGGGACTCAAGAAATCATGACTGTAACCCTCGTGATATAATTGAGGCTACTATAAAATCATTGTTCACAATAGCCGGAAAGTGTATCGGTAGTGTGTAAGTGTAGTTTATTGTGACGAATTAATTGATTAACCAACGGGATCCTTACAGATGGTGATCAATACTATCGGGTGATCTATACAGAAAAATGATAAATCGTTGTGTAATAATTTGCAGCGTTTTTCCTTATCATGCCATGAGTAGGCTGAAGGAAGCAGTGGTCCAATATTTTCATTCGCATTGTAGAAGTTCATTGAACAAGTACAAGAACACAATACAAGTGCGGACTTGTTTCCTTTCTTCCACAAGTACCTAAAAATGACGCCTACGTGGTGGAATAGGAAGCAACATTGAAAGAGTAGCGATAATCGTCTTCAAGCAGGTCATATATACATTCGTATACAATACTGAACTAGGTCAGTAGATCAATGCAACGATATTTCATCGTCTTTCAGAGCAATCAATTTTAAATGCTTTCACAGCTGATGGAAAAAATTGGAACAAACAAACCAAAGTACCTATCTTAGATAGGAACGTAACCTATCATTCAAACAACTTTCAGATAATGTGTTGTTACGGTGGCTAACAGGCTGCTGTGCTTCCCTGCGGAGATTTGTACCTATTAAATAATGAACAATCGATTTCTTTCACAAACACGAAAAGCGGAGTACCCTTTGCACAGGCTGGTGTTGTCGGGATGTGTCAACAAATCATCAAGACACTTTCAGTTATCTAAGACAGGAGACGACGAGGTAACCAATGACCGAAGGTGACTATTTCTGTATCAACAATGCAGTCCCAGCGCAAATTCATCGGCACATTGGAAAGCTTCAACCAGTCGCCAGCTCGTTCAGGAGTCAGTCACTTCCCCGTCAACACCTGATAAGACCCGGTCAGCATCTCAAGCAGATCTCATCAGCATGCCCCAATCCCCTCTGCAGCATCTTTTGAAGCTCCTTCAAGTCATGTCTGACCAGGAACGCCAGAGCAATGGGTTGAGTAAGCATCACACGACGAGCGCACCCTCGCTCCAGTCTCTGGGTGACGGCATTCGATTCTTGGAGAAATTCAAAAAAAGGCCTACGGGACCGATGGCCAGATCCACTCCACACACGTCACGTGAGTTTCACATCTAAAATATCATGGACGTACATATATAATTCGTATTATGAGTTCCTTGTGTAACAGGGCTCCTGTACTCTGCATGCATGCCGTATGTATGTTCACCAGTAGGTATACCTATAATGCCGGGAAATTCCATTGTAATATAGGAAGATTGATAAAATGTTCGTTCCAGTACACATTTAATAGAGAGATTTTCCCCCTGTTGTGCGGGAATCGTTCCCATTCGTTCTTTTATAAATCCATCTGAACCAGATTAAAATACAACTAAACCAACGAAACTGTCCAAGGCCGGAACGAAAGAAAAAAGCGTCTGCCAAGTCAGGTAGGCAGTATGTTTGTTTTTTTTTTTTTTAGTTGAGGAGGAAAACATTTATTGGCTGACGGCGGTAAAGTGTTGTTTACAGTCTATACAGTTTAGTTCTATACAGTTTACAGTTTATAGTCTCATCGCCATTAGTGTGGGGGTCCGATTACGGTTACCCATTGAACCTCCTCATTATCTTTTGGACTGTCCCGGAACTACTTGTGCAATTGAGCTTATTCTTTTCGCCCTACTACGCAAAATATTATACCTACTCCACAGTCACGTTCAAAAGGTACAACACGCCACATTTTCTATAGTATGCCACTATTATTGCGGAAAGCACCCTCTACTATAACCAACCCTACTAATTATAAAAGATCAGCAAAAAAAAAAAAAAAAATTTGTTTTTAGTTGGCTTATTTTTCAGGGACATTCCATTTCTGAAAACATATTTAAAAGTACTTATATGGAGTAATGTATGAAGTCAATGATCTAAGTTGTTTGGTGTTATAAGTTAAATGTAGTTTTTGGCGGCTCTTTATACCCATTTGTTTCCATTCATTCTATTGATTGAAAATGTTCTTTTTTTAGCCAACAAGAACCCACCACAGCTCCAGAATGAGTATTCGAAGCTTCCGGACAGAAGTAAGAGGACAACATTAATTGCATTTTTTATTAATAATTATGTTTTTTATGGGATATTATCCATAATAGTACACTTGAGAATGGACCCGAACCATTTGCACTCATTCTTCCTTCTAATTTTATTGATCGTGGATTTTTCGAATTTTTCATATTGTTTCTTCAGGGTCGGTTATCATACGGGATACATGATAAATAATACTTGTATTAATAAAGTTGTGCCTATAAGTATGTTAGCGAATTTTCAAAGAGAATGAAGCTATTGCAATGGCTTCAAAATTTAAATAATGCAATTTTTTGTAAATTTTCTTCGTGGAAATCCGTTTCAGACCATTCTAAAACGATTCCTGAAATTTAACACTTTTTATATGTGTATATATATAATTATTTATTTATTTATATATTTATATATGTGTCACTCCAGACGATATCTGACCGAGGAATCGAGCTAAAAATCCGATAAAATTGCAAAAGTCAATAATATCAAAAGAAAGGATGAGTTCGTTGGCCAGAATTTTTGGAATACTCCAAGCGTTCAAATGTTGGAAATTTAGAGTCAAAAATCGCTTTAAAAAACCGCTATTTTTGAGAGTTTTTGTGGAAGTTACCATCTTAAACATAGGAACATATGGTATATTCGGAATTAGCGTGAAATTTCCTATAAGAATCACCCACCAAATCGGTTAAAATGATTCTTTAAAAATTCGCTCATCAACTCATGCTGCATGAATGGATCTTTCGTATTTCAATAGTATCTCACCCAATTTCTACTGATTCAGAGATATTCCCTCATTTTTAAACTCGCATTTGAATAAAGGGTTGATCAGGATTTTCTGCCCTTCGCTTCCAATTCGATGAAACTTCGAACGCAGGGGTAAATAGTAAATTAATACGTAAATGAATACGTAAGTAGATAGGAGGTGAATGAATACGGTTAACTAAGGTAAAGGTAAATTAATACGGATTAATTAAGATAAATTGATACGTGAGTAGATAGGACCTAATAAAAATGTAAACAACACAGTAATAAAGGTTGTTTAGGATCAACGGGATTTCATTGAGAAGGTCTATAAAATTAAAAATTTTATGTAGCAATATGCACTATAGAACACAAAATTTGTCTTCTGGTTGATTTTTCTCCCGATGATAATCCTAGTCCTGATCATTATTTCCAGGATTATCCTTTAGTATGCCGGATCTGCACAGAATCAGCCCCATCAAAGAAAATCGTGACGAAGGGAATGCAACTGGACCAAGTGGCCAACCAGCACCCAAGAAGCTCAGATTCAAGTAGACCAGGTTCAAAGTCGTAAGTATTATTCATTTCTATCTGTACAGGGTGATCCGGCAAAACAGAGAGATTGAATGTTCGAAAGAAGAAAAACGTCTGCCAAGTTGGGTAGGCAGTATAGTTTCCTCACTTTGGTAACATGGACGTATGCAAGAACGCACCTTTAATACAAGGTGTCCATTTTTTAATACAAGGTAGCCTTTAGGAATCCTTCTATTCAAGTTCCGATGCAGAGAACTCAATTTACAACCGATAACATCTGCCTTCAAGGAGACCCTCTTTAATCTAAAGGGCCTGCCCTTTTACGTTCCTTTCGCGAATTTCTAATGCAGAGATCTTCCTCAACGCCTTCGTCAAACTGCCGTACTTTAAATCGGTCTGGAATGATTCCTGATCTGGAATGATGCCTTCTAATTTGAAGGAGCCTTCCCAAAGTTGTAAGGCAAGTCGCGAGGTACCTTATAGCTCCCTCTAGCTACTATATTCGATAATAATTACCTTATTCATGTATTCTTATTATTATTTATTATGTATAGTTATGTTGAGACTATACATAATAAAGTCCCATTCATGCAGCATGAGTTGGTGAGTGAATTTTCAAAGTATAATTTTACCCGATTTGGTGGGTGATTCTTATAGGAAATTTCACGCTGATTCCGAATATACCATATGTTCCTATGTTTAAGATGGAAATTTTCACCAAAAATCTCAAAAAACACGTTTTTTAGCGATTTTTGAAACTAAATTTTCAAAATTTGACCCCGTGGAGTACTCCAAAAATTCTGGCCAACGAACTCATCCTTACTTTTGATATTATTGACATTTTAAAATTTTTTGGATTTTTTTTATCTCGATCCCTCGGGCAGATATCGTCTGGAGTGACACATATATATATATATATATATATATAATGGAGTGATGTTATGTCTAGTGATGATAACAGGCAGGGGTTTTTTGTTTGTCAAAAGTCAGTAGCATCTCCTTACTCGTTTATTTTCCTCACAGTTGATACACTTGTTGTAAAAACTAAATTCTTTTTTAACCACCTTCGATACTGCTTCAACATAATGCTCATGATTAGGACCCAGACCCTGGGTAGAAACGTTGGGAAGTAAACATCGTCAAATTCAAGTCTGATTTGGTCATTTCAACTACCCTGCCTATATAAATATATAAATACATATGAAAAGTGTTAAATTTCAGGAATCGTTTCAGAATGGTCTGAAACGGATTTCCATGAAGAAAATTGTCAAAAATTTGCATTATTCAAATTTTGAAGCCATTGCAATAGCTTCATTTTCTTCGAAAATTCGCTAATAGATAGAACTTCGTTGCAAAATTAGGAAATGTGAATTAAATTATGAGGAACAATATTATTACGTTTTTTTTCATAATCAGATTCGCAGGATGGCCTTTCTATTTTATTGGACACATTGCTATCTTCGTTTCATCTAATGAGGCAATTTACACGATTATACAAGCAGAGATAGTTATAGCGCAGTTGCGATTCATTCCAAAGAAAACTGGTTTTCTGTTTTGCTTCCTCACTACCGAAGTTAGGAACCTACCTGCGTATTCGTGCAAAATTAAATACACTGCCAAGGACATGGCAAAGAAGCTTCCTCGTGGCTTTCACAGTATGTCACCATTAAATTTTCAGAAAACGAGAAATGACCGGTTCGCCATGCTCATGACGATAGAATACTGGGCAACCAAAAATGGAAAAATCGTTATTTTTGGGCAACACAAAGCACGGGGGCAAACAATATTTGAACCCACCATTTACCCGCACGCAACGGCTACAATTCGATGGAAAAAAACGGCGATTCTTTAGTTTCTACATTTAGGCCTGATTGAAAACGTGAAATACATACAAAAACAGCTTTTACAATCGTCATACAGGTCATAGAACACCAAATTGTGAGGGTGGGTTTCATAATTTATATGTCCTGCTCGAATGAAAAACGCTGCCAAGTTGGGTGGGCAGTATAGCTTCATCACTTTTGTAACATAGACGTATAGAATCGGTTAGTGAACATTTCAGCCTAATTGGTAGAATAGTTCCGGAGTTATCCCTATGACAACAAACTTAAGTTTGCGCTTGCGCAGTAGCTATTACTGATCCAACCGTGATGGAATTCACAGGTCTTGAGTCAGTCAAAATTCACTTTTGGGCATGCGCACACGCTACTAGTGGTCCGATGGCTATGAAATTAATAGGCCACTGTCCAGGGGCTACCCCGTACAATCTCTGAAAATGGCACCGCAATTAGTAGAGTAGTTCCAGAGTTATGACCGTGGAACACGTTTCAAAATTGCGCATGCGCAGTAGGTATTACTGATACAGTCGTGTCAAAATTAGAAGATAACGGTAGCCCTCAACTAAACACCGAATTTGAGCGACATCGGTGCATTTGGAACTAAGAAATCGTAGTTTCAGGAAATTTAAGATTGCGCATGCGCACAAGTTACTGGTGATCCATCGCGGGGCTAACTCGCACAGTTCCTGAAAATTGTATTGAAATCGGATCAAAATTGTGGAAGTTACGGCAGGGGCAAGGAAATGTGGACAGACACGAAACGAAATTTGTTCAGGAGTCCTTGAAACGCAAAATGCGATTGGATGCGATTTTGATTTTGGAGCACAATCAAAATTTTCATTTCGAAAGTGAAAACAAATTTCAGCTGCCTTGCAGACTCGGAAGCAAAAATTTAAAGTCATCCACGATCAAAATTGTCACTTGCTTTCTACGTTTCAGAGCTTTCTGAACAATTTTGGTTCCGCGTCTGTCTGTCTGTAGTCAATTTCTTGCCCCAGGCAAAACCGAATGTGAATTTCCTGAAACTGCAGTATCTCAGTTCCTAATGGACCGGTTTCGCTCAAATTCGGAAGGTAGTTGGGAGCTGAGTCCAAGATGAGTAACTATGAATTTCGTCACGATTTGATTGGTAATAGCTACTGCTCATGCGCATACTTGAAATATGTTTTCATAGCCATAACCAAAATACTACTATGGACCAATTTCGGTGAAATTTCCAGGGATTGTAAGGGTTAGCCCCTGGACGGTCCACTATCAATTTCACCGTCGTTTGAGAACTAGTAGTGAATTTCCTGAAACTATGGTTTTCTATATGTTCCTGATTTTGCTCAAATTCAGAGGGTAATTGGGGGCTGAATTTGGGGAGACCACCTATGAATTTCGTAACGCTTGGATCAGTGACAGCTATTGCACATGCGCAAACTTGAAATTCGTTGTCATAAGCGTAACTCCATAGAACTATTCTACTAATTCCGCTGAAATGTTGACTAACTGATTCTATACGTCCATGTAACAAAAGTGAGGAAGCTATGCTGCCCATCCAACATGGCAGACGTTTTTCACCCACTTCAGTTGATTTCCCACCCTACACATTGCGCCTTTCCGGAAAGCTATCCGGTAGACCTAGAATTTGAATTAATTGAAGAACGAAAATATAACATTGCTATACCATACTGTGAAAAGCCCAAGGCGTTATGGCATCAATATTGGACGTTTTCGAGTACAAAATTATGTAATATGTTTCACATGGGAATTATATTGTATGTGGACAGATCTCGGATGTGAGCCTTTTTAATAACACATTGAGTGCGGAGGGGCGCAAGAGATTCCAACGGCATCTTGAGTACCGGTCACTCCTTACAGACACTATAGACGTACTATTCCAGTGTCATTAGATTTGTTGATGGGTTCATACGGATGATCCTACTAACCGGTTTTAGAGAACGAAAAATTACCACAAAAACAACCGGTTTATACCATTTGTTTAACTGCAAGGACACAGTGAAAACTTAACAGAAAATTCTATATGAAAGTAATCCGATGCTCGATAGTCGGCTGGTGGGTTGTGAATCCGTTTTTACAGTCGATAATTCAAATTTCTGACCCAAAAAAGTTCCCGATTCTATAAACTGCGGACACACAGGCAAGTCAACAGGGACTGAAGTCGTTCTGAGCTCAGAATTCGCTGTGTTCAAGTTATTTTACCAGCAATAAAAGTAAATACAAGGAGGGTAATACTCATGAAATGAATACAAAATTTCAAGGATTTCTGCAGCATTTGAAATTTTACAGGAGACAAGAAAAACTTCAGAATTCACTCAAAATCAAGAAAAGCCTTCTTTTTTCGCTTGAGCAACCTGATATTCATGCCATCTAGTTATCTATTTCATCTCAAGTGATAGCTGAACGATTTCTAATAATTTATCTTGTAATTAGGACATACGAGGTTTTGCTCAGTGGTAGGGTCTACAAAAAACACAATAATAATCAACGAATCGTTTTATTTTTATTTCCTGGGTGAAAACTAGTACCTAATGAGAAAATATGCAGGCAATAACTCCCTATTTAAAAAAATGACGTTTACTACCAATTTTGAAAATTGGTAGGTAGATTCAGGAAAATTGCGTCCGGTTGACTGGTAACGTCATTAAAATCACATGTAAATTCAACAAAAAATGTAAGTTCAATTTCACTTTCAAGTTGAAACGAAGTTCAAGTCAGAATCACATTCAAGTTACTAAATAATATGAAGTCCAAGTGTTTCTTAAGGCCCATGTATGCCTTTCCTTTGGACCTGCTCTCCTTTTCTTTTTTCCTCGCAACTCTCAAAGAGTCATAATTCTGGCGATGAGACACCGCCCTAGTTATAAATACAAAATTATTGCGGAAGTTAGTAGGTACTTCCAAAGTTATGAGCCTAATAATGAAATAGGTTCCTATATTTTAAGTACCAAAAAGTGAGTCTGGAAACCCAATGATTTCTATTGAATCCATAGTAAAAACCATATAAGTCCACCAAGCTGCTGCTATCAAATCCATGTCTGCCATATAGAGTCTTCAATTCAACGATCTATTTCATCCTCATTCTAGAACCAAGTATTTCACTTTTTGTTCAAGTAGATCCTTCAATTTATCATTATACTCCCTCAAGTTACGAGAAAACAGTGCAAAGAGGTGAAGGGTTTCGTTCGGGTTATACGTGTAAAACCATGTAAGCCTTGGAGGCAAGCTGCTCAAATCCATGTAAGTCTCTCTAGTATCCTCTCGACTTTTCCAAGGCTCATTTTTCGTAGTTCCAGCCTGATATCAGTCTTTCTATCTTCATTGGATCTTAGTTGCATACGTAAAGATCTATCTTGTATTAAAAAAAGTCATGAAAAAGACAAAATTTACCTTTCACGGGGAATCACATGCGGAGCACCAGAATCTGCAGGACATACACGCTCTTAGAACCGCAGAAGAAGGTTTCAGACTTACATGTTACTGCAACTGAGCGTAGGGAAGTTATTATTCGATTTCAGCCCAAAAGACCTATTTTGGTGGATCAAGAGCCTCATTTTCTGTCATGAAAGCTCAAAACCTTATTTTCGTCAAAATTGGGGCATACATGGTTTTGCAGATTCACTATCGCACTGCTATTTTTTCTCGTCATGACTTTCCATTCCTAAGCGTTTTCAAAGTGGAGAGCTGATTCATTTTAAAGAGATTATCTATTTAATTTATTAATGCCGTGGATATTACTTTCCAGGTTGTTCCAGACACTCACCTAGGCGATCAACGACCTTAACTGGGTGCACCTAATCTTCAATATTTCAACAATTTCAACGTTTTACCCAGATTTGAACGTTAGTTTTACACACCTTATACAAACGAGAAGTACCTGTACATGGTTATATTTAAAATAAGTACTTACATTTATAAGTGATGGTTATTTTAAGGAATGTTTTATTTTCGGATCATAGCAAAAAGCTCTTTGCTAAAGTTATTATGAAGTGATATGATTTTTATTACTAAGTAGATAACTGTTAATTTCTATTTTTTAAATCAATTTTCTAGCGTTCCTTATCCCAGAACAAGTTATACATTTCTAGTTCAGTAGACGTAATTTTCTAACAAACATTAAAAATATTGGGACTTTCAACATGACTCAGCTATTTTGTACACTTAGCAAATAGATTGGTATTGTGCATAAATTCAAACCTCTTTTTGACAGTTATCACAGGCCGGTATCAGGGCAAGTTTCATCTGAAACAGATATGAATGAATGGTCATATATATTCATCACAATAAAATAAAGAGATTCATGTTAATAATAACGTAGTGTTATTGCAAACCTCGGAGTCACTCGGTATATCACTAAATGAAGGGGTTAACGTACCCATAGTGGTACGTAAGTCATATTTTAACGGACTTAGATGACCTTGGTGTTCAACCCTTGTATTGTTAGTACATTAATATCTACGGTGGTCCTTAATGAATGGACCACCCTTTCTATTCCAGTTTTTTGAAGGGTTAGACAAACATTTCAAATGGTAACCCTGTTTAATTTTTTACGACGAATACCAATATATCACTTTTTGCACGCCGTGCTCACCAACATCGTTTTTTCAAATAATATCCCGCATTTTTAATTAAAAAGTCCCATTCATGCAGCATCAGTTGATGAGCGAATTTTCTAAGAATGATTTTAACCGATTTGGAGGGTGATTATTATAGGAAAGTTCACGCTGATTCCGAATATACCATATGTTCCTATGTTTAAGATGGTAATTCACACCAAAAACCTCAATGTTTCAACCTCAACCAATTCAATTAGAAATTTTGAAACTCAAATTCAAAATTAGAACCCTTGGAGTACTGCGAAAATTCTGGCCAACGAACTCACCCTTTCTTTTGATATTATTGAAATTTTGAATTTTTTTCAGATTTTTAGCTCGATTCCTCGGTCAGATATCGTCTGGAATGACACATATAGGAATTTATATAAATATATGTAAATGTATATAAATATATATAATATAAATAGGTATATATTATATAATACATAAAAAGTGTTAAATTTCAGGCATTGTTTTAGAATGGTCTAAAACGGATTTCCATAAGAAAATTTTCAAAAATTTGCATTATTTAAACTTTGAAGCCATTGAAATAGCTTCATTTTCTTCGAAAATTCGCTAAAACGCTGTTTCTATGTAGAGGCATAAAAATTTGACCCCTCAAACGATCTTTTTTCATAGCACGCAACCCGTTCAGCGTTCCTTCCCATGTTATCTGACTTTCCCCTGTTTATTCTAGTACTACAACCTGAATGGAGCTGAGAGCGTTTTCTTCTTCTTTTATTGTACATTTTGCCTTATTGCTGAGGCATAATGAAAGGCAATTCACAATCGTGACGACCCCTTCACAATAATTGTGAGACGCCAACCA
>JAEMON010000001.1:83637194-83649107 GCA_030264115.1 Lygus lineolaris | reverse complement strand
TCGCTCATCAACTCATGCTGCGTGAATGGGACTTTTTCAAATCCCAAGGGCTGCAAATTATCCAAATTTTAGATTTTAAAATGAATTTAAAATTTATCATTTGAAATGTCAACAGCTGACGGCTCTTCAGAATCGAATAATATAAAGAATGCAGTAACCGATTAGAAAGTCATTGTTTATTAACGGAGAAACTTTTCAATGCTAAAATTAATGGCTATGGAAAGAGGAGAAGGGGTGGTTATTCCTGTTTTCGACTTATTAGTCCCAAGCAGTTATTGTAATGTTATAGTAAGAGTTCCTATAAACTCTTTGATAACCGAGATTGAGACATTTTTGAGGACATTTTGGGTAGTGTCCGATCCACCCCCTTAATCCCGTGTACTTCCTGAGAATTACGAGTGACCACGACTTGTCTCCAACTCCACATCGTTGATGACTCCCAGGTCACAGTTCAGCATGTTGAGCGACAACCCAGTCCCATCAATGAAGTGGGTGCTCAACGACCAAATTGACTTAATTGTGGGACGTAACTGAGCACTTGAACGGGTTCAGTAGTTCAGTGTGAGAGCATACCGTTGGAGAGGAAAGATGATGTCTGCTATCATATTTGGACAGAAAATCTTGTGGTTGTTCGCTAACACCAGAAACCAAACCGGGCGACAAAAGTTGCGAACTGCAAGCGATTGCGTACGTGTTAGAGAATTGATGTTGACACCCAAAGTGTGGAAGGAGCCATATAGCTGAAAGCGGGTCAACTGCACCCATTTCCATTTCCATTTACATTGACAGCTACTTCTTGACATCCCCTAATAAAAGGCTGCACTTACCTTCCTTTGACATCTTTGAGTGTTAGTTGTTGAATATTTAAGAGATAGCGTTGGGGCGTCATATTTTGCACATAGAGGTCTGAAAAAAGTGACCCTATTTGGAGCCCACAATAAAGCTAGTAATTTCAGATTGCACTTCCATATAACTATTCACAACATGCTACCTATTATGTTTATGGAGGCTGACTTTTTTATTCCACTAACCTTGTTCAGCGGCCGTTGCACACAGTCGTCCAGCTGCCTGAATCCAGCGGATTCCAACGGAATCATCCAAGGGGAGATGGGTTTCAGAGGCTCAATCATGAAACGAGTCGATTCTCCCTCACAATCCTGCTGGAGTGATCACTTCATGTTACTAGGTGGATTACCCGCGTGTTATGTACAGGATAGTTTGGATAAGTTAGGTACTTGGGAATTCATCATATACTACGAGAACATCAGTAATGGATATTTCAAAAGGTGTTGAAATTCGAACAAACAAACCTTGAAATCATAAACCAGAATCATGAGGACGTTTCGTCAAATTCTATACTTTGGAAATTTATTTGGTGGAAAAGAACGTCACTTGGATCACATAGGCACCTTCATCTCATTTTCGCAAAAAATGGACAAAGAAACCCTCTCCAATCTGAAACTATTAGTGGAACTGGATTGTAGGTACATTTCACACCACGCATATTTTATGTCGTGATGCTACAGCATATTCCATAGTATCGGAGACATGGAACGCAGTATCTGCCCAAAGTGGTTCTTACCAGAAACCCGGCAAAATTCTGTTCAAATACTTTTCATAGTCTCCAGTAGGTACTTTTTTTGGGATTTGGGGTTGCATGACATAAAAGGTACTGCTTGAGAGTACAATCCAGTTCCACGAAATTATCAGATGGGAGAAAGTTTCCCTGATTCAGACATTCCTTGGACGCTTGTATGGGAGCATTCCTTCTAGGGACATTCCAATGATTCCAGAACCTACCACAGCTCTTTACAGGGAAATGGGATTTCAGGAACGTCTATCCTCTGCCTTAAGTCTGAGTTGAAGGCCTGAGGAGAGGGTTAAGTCTGTGCGATGGTGGAGCTTCTTTAGTAAAAACTGGGAGTTCCCAAATGTGAAATGTTATCTCTGGTTTCTCCATCGGTCTATTGTTCAACTCAGTGCAGATCAATGCATACATCACAGCAGAGGAGTGGTCTAGATACTCTCAAGTTTCGCATCTGTGAGGGGGAAAACCAGGGAGTAAGAAGCATAGGGAGCTAGGGGGAATAGACTCAAAACTGGATCACCCAATCCTCAGCAATGTATCATAATTATAAGCATGTCCTCACAGCTGACATTGGCAAGGTAGCAGTGTCTCCCAACAGTTTATACCCCTGACTCTCAACTGAGAAAACCCCACCATCGCGCAGCAGATGCTGGACACCTCTGGGATTTCATGAATGAGCTATCATCTGCTGTCTTGCCATCTAGGTGGCTCCCTCTTTACCTCCTTTTTCTTGATTGCTATTTGTATTACTTCCAAATGCTACTTTAATATAATCATTTCAATCCATAAGGTATCAACTATTCCATCTTGAACAAACCTGTGGTTCGCCGTTTATGCTTTCCTCATCGATGGAGTTGATATCACAGCTGCTCTCTGAGAGACAGATTCCAGGTATAATGGTTGAGGTACATGAAAACATGGAACAAGATTGCGATTTCTGATAAGGCCGATTCCTTGGATAAACTTGATGAACTTTATGATTTTAGAACTGTACAGTACTAATATAAATATGTACTCCTACCTACCGTTTTTGTTGACTGACTCATCCCTCATTAGATAAACCTCTTCAAATTTACGATTGAAATGGTCCCTTAAGCCTTCGACAAAGTACTGAAACAAAACGAAAACGAACTCATGGCTGATACACGTACCTACATTATGAATGGTTCCACGACAATATTGATAGTAAAAAAAGGTAGAAATGGATACTTAATCCTAGTAAGCCTAGAAACACAACTTATATCAAAGTTTCTCTCAGAATACAGAAACTGCACAAAACGTACAAAGTTGAACGATAAAATTATTTCGAGGCGATCGTTCTCAAGCAAATTTAGAAGCGTGGTAGAAGCCCTTGTCTGAGCCCAGGGTTGCCTCTTTATAGGCACTATAGCGTGAGCATTCTGCTAAAAACGACCGTGTTATATCTCTAGACTCACCCTTGAATATAGAAATTGTATGTGATTGTTGAAAACGCTGTCCGTTTCATCTGGACAGAAACAGAGCGGGAAGATGTGGAGGAACTCATGAGAGGATGATCCATGGAACTTAGTGATGAAGGCCTTGACGTTCCCGCTGAAATGGTGGTAGCACTTGAGCATTCCGTCCTTCATTTCGAACTTGCGCGACTTCTTGGCCTCCTTCCTCTCCAGGAGTCGGATGAGGTAGGAAGACCGCGATCCTGGCTGGACGTCCTCTTCACATGGCAGGTCAAAAGTCGAGCCGCTAGAGCAGCTTTCACTGGAAAGTCTCTCCTCTTCAGTTCCATCATTCGACGCATCTAGTATCTGATCCCCGTTGGAACTTTCATCACCTGGGTTTCATAATAATGAACAACTCTTGAAAAAACCAATAACTATATTATGTTTATGGCTCACAGCTATCCTATTGCTATCCTTAATAATATGGTAACCCAAATTACTATGAGACAGCCAGCCAAGATTATTCGGATTATTATAGGTCTTAAGAAATGCGTGTTTGCTGAAATGCAGTAGAGCGTCCAACTCCTATCCCTAGATGTGGACCAAACATGATATAGTGAAACAGAGAGGCGTGGCAGCGGCATGGGCAGATCCAACAGCAGTGGAACTGTCCATGAGTGAACATGAAGTAGGAACTCTCCGTAATCATTTCAGTGATGTACTGCAAGTTTACAACATTCTATTCATGCCTGAAGATAGCAGTTCACTGCAATGCCTATCGACCCCATTCTTCACCTGAATCCACATTGACGCTATCTTCAGGTGCCGACTCGGTGGCAGCCGGAACGCCAATATCCTTAAATTCCTTTTTTATGAACATATCCGCATCAGCCCCCAGAGCAGTCTCGATCCTGATCAGAGCACCAGCCGTCCTGTCTTCTTCCTCCAATACCAACACGATGTCACTAACTTCCTCTACTTTACTCTTTCCCCTCTCGATGAAGTATGTAGCAAACTTCTGGACGGCTTCCGAAATTTTTTTGTTGAGATCCATTTTTGGTCTGTCAGCGTCTTCGTCAGCACCTCTCTTCCTTGCGTGAACTGTGATGGCTGACAACTCAGCAGCAGGCCCTGTACTGAGACAGGCAAACACTTTTACGAAATGAGTCCACTACCCCACGGACGACTAAGCAATTAGTTGAATGCGATTACAAGCATCAATTTTTAGGATATTTTTTCAGTCAGAATCAAGTTGTGATCTCCCTTTTTCGGCTAGCGTTATGCTACTAAAAAACTAGAAGAATCATGAACCTTCAATGAGCCTAACCTTTGATTCAAAGTTTCAAAAAAACACCTCAACACCATAAACGTATCATGTAGTAGGTAGTTGAGTTGAATAGGTACAACAATCGGGCGTTTTCACGTTTTGTGCAAATATTTGTGCATAAGCATGTGTTTACACACTCCAAAAGCAGTTTAGCGGATCTTTTTTTTTAAGTCACGTAAAATCCCAATTTTCATTTTTCTAAATGGGGTCAAAATTCTGATCAACGAATTGTTTTCAACAATTTTAAAATCTACACAAATATTACAGGCAGTGAATCATAGGATATGTAATATTTTAAATGAATAGCTGTCCAATTCTTTTCAATACGAAAATGTTCTAACAAATTAAACAATTTGAACTGTATTGAACTTACTTCCGAAACCATCTAGGAGTAATCTACGCAAATATTACACGCTGTTCAGTGAATCATAGGATATCCAATTTTTGTAAATGAATAGCTGTCCAATGCTATTCAATAAGAAAATGGTCTAACAAATTAAAAAATTTGAACTGTATTGAACTCACTTCCGAAACCATCTAGGGGTAATGCATTTGTCAAAGCCGTACGATACTGTGACAAGATCTGTGCAGTACAGCAAAATTCCTCGGGCTGACTCTTCTTCGATCAGAAATGCCGAGGATTTGTAAAAATTATACAAATGCTCTCGCACACCCTTCAACAAAAAACAAATAAATGTGACTACCTACTGCATACCTACTAACACGTGATTCCTTGGAATACTGAGGGAAAAATGTTGTCACTAGAAATTTCGTCTGATTCTGATAATATTGTAAGAAATTACGCGGATTGCGACTAGGAAGGTGGCCTTTGAATTTAATCGATTACGGGTCAACGTTAGCAGCTGCACATGCGCAAACGTAATCCTCCAAATAAAAATTTCGATCCATTTTCGAAAGTAGTTGAGGACTGATTTCTAGATATCTAAATTCTCGTATGATGGGGTGTTTGCCTAAATGTCAGAATTTGATCACGCCCAGTTAGTCTAGGAACGACACTCATGCGATGGGTAATATTGCTACTGACCTTCAAAATGCCAGGTGAGTAGTATTTCCTGTGTTGAGCACCTTTTCCACTATCTTTGTCTTCAAACATATCTCTGTAGCGTCGAATATACAAGTCCAATGCTTCCAGTCCTTCCTGAGTGGTACTGACAATACTTTCCCTCTGCCTCCAATTGGATTCTTTGAGATTCCTATACTTAAAAGCCGTAAGATTCTTGCTTGACACAATTTTTGAAAACGCTGTGCTCAGTTCTTCTTGAAAATATGGATCGAGGTTATTCTTCAATTCTTGCACAACATAAATCTAAGGGTAAGGACAACAACGTGCAGTTTGAGTACCAACGACCTATGCGTCTGGAATCATATAATTTATAGTCCCCCATAAATTACGTCGCAGTCAAGAAGAACGTCCATTGTCGACCTAGCTATACAGGATACATGAGCAGTGCTAAAATTAAACTCCCGGGTATTTCTAAATAAACCAACACTACTTACTTCATTCAGCATACCACACAGTTTTTCAATAAGATGATGATGAACTAATATGATCGCCTTGAACTCATTCGTCTGTTTCTTCTCATTTTGGTCTTTTGTGCAGTAGTAAGACTTCGGCTCGTCAATTTTCGGAACCCCTTCATGGTCGAAAGATTGGATGTTAGACAACGAAATCAAACAATGTTCAACTATCTGGTATATTATGGGTACCTAGTTGATATTATTTCGTAGTTGAAGTCAAACTCTACTCTTTCTTTTAAGAGTAGGTACCTACCGAAAATTCACAACATATTGTGAGCATACACCCAGCGCCTCTCATATAAAAGTTTTTCCCCCATTCGTAACTGTTTCTATGTGTGGTTCTAAACGAATATTTTAAACTTCATCAGTTATTTCAATTTGTCTTTGAATTGTTTTCTTTAACTTACCGACCACACTTAGGTGTCGAATGTACGTGTTGGTACATAATAAGGCCATAAAAATGCCTCCTGTCCATTGTAGGTTAATAAATAAAAATATATCAGTGAACTTACAATATGAAAAAACGAATTGTCTTCTCACCTTGTGTGAATATATGTTAAATAAATAACTGAAAAGTTAAAATATACATTTAAAATAGAAAAAATAAAATAAAAAATTATCCGCCCTAATGTAGTTACCCACGTAGCTATTAAGTACATTCAAAGAGAAATCTGAAGAGTTACCTACATCGTTAATTATGTATAGTAGGTATAGTCACCAAAATTAAAGTTTGAATCCTGATGGCAGTAGTTTCTGTGTAGTATGTAACTCAAGGCAAACATGATGACCAACACCGCACATTAATGTAGATAAGTACCAACCTAACTCCTAATTCTTACTCGCCTTTACTGGAGTCCGTTTTACGCAGCACCCAGCTGGGTTTGTCGTCTGTAGGGTTCTGCTTAGTCCTGGAATGCATTCAGAACCCGTAGTTATCGTTCATCATTCATGATGTGAACAACATAAAAAAACAAATCAGATTGACGCAGTTCTCATCAGCAACTGACTGATAATGAGGTGAAGTTGAAGGAGTTCGGATCATTTTTGACTATTAGTACCCTCAAAATTTCGTGAAGTTACGTGCTTTTGAATAAAAGGTTATCCATATCTCCCAGACTTAAGTATAAGTACCCTACAATCGGAAATACCTACATATTTGTCGTGACGTCATGTATCGGGAATAGTAATGTATTATTGTCTATTAAAAGTTATTGGTGTGATAGCAGCAAAGGTTTTTTGATGATTTTAGTTTTTGGATTCGGTTTCAAAATTCTGATGGGGATGTGCAGTCTGCTGTCTCCTGGTGAATGATTGCCTTCAAGTAAGTTGTCCAGGTATTTTAAATTTAAAATATGAATGAGTTTGTAGGTCAGCCGACAAAAGACGCAATACATGTATTCAACCAGACGAGAGGAGAGAGTGAAGCCAGAAACCATGACTCTGAATGCGGTAACACCGACAGTCAAGCTTCACACAACTCAAGCTTCAGGTACCAGGGTACCTTACTTATTGAAGACAACAGCATGAAGAAAGAGATAAGAGCACGGGTCACGGCGGGTAACAAGAGTTACTATGCCTTGAGCAAATTGTTCCGAGCCCGTTAACTCAGCAGAAACGTTAAGCTGAGAGTGCTCCGTACGATGATACGGAAGGATACAGTAGTGCTCTATGGCTCTGAATCCTGGACCATGACATGTGCTGATGAGGAATTTCTAAGGCGGTTCCTCTGAACAATTTTCGATGCCAAATGCACCAACGTACGTTGGGTAATCCGCACAAACCTCAAACTCGAGAGCTGTATGGGCACCCCGACATCGTTCTAGAAATAAAAGCCAGCCGCCTCAGATGTATTGGCCATGAGGAGAGAATAGGAGAGGATCGGGTCGTGAAAAAAAAATATACCAGGGAAAGCCAGGAGGCCGCCGTTTGCGTGGAAAACCGCGGAAGAGGTGGCTCGACGATGTGGAGGAGGACCTGAGAAGAGTCAGAGCCGGAAGATGGAGGTTGAGGACCCGCAATCGAGCCGATTGGAAGACTGTCATGGAGGAGACCAGGGCCCTACATGGGCCGTAGCGCCGAGGAGTAGTAGTACAAGGTAGGTAGGTAGATTCAGTGGCGGAGATTGGTTGGAATGTTGTGAAAATGGTTTAGTGCAACGCTGAAATGCCTCAGTCAGGTCGTTGTTTTTTATTTCCAGGCCCTGAAGATGGGAATTTATTCTCCGAAAGCGGTAAAGGTGTGTTGCTTAATTCTGACCCTATTACCGATACATGACGTCACGGTAAAGTAGAATGTTTGTTGGGTTTGGCCATTTTGTAGATTTTGGGGAGTTCTGAGGGGAGAAGTAATCGGCACCTCTCGATACTCGCTGGCTTTATTTACCAATCGTCGTTGTTATGGCTGAGCGCTTTCGCCATCAAGGGGCCTCGACAGAGCGCAAGTTATGTTTTTCTGTCTCCCTCCTGTCTCTATCTCTTCCACCACCGCCAAGCACTTTTTTCCCAAGCCGTAGTCAGGCATTTTACTTCCCTCGGTCGATTTATTTATCAATTTATTAAATTATGAAGCCCCATTGAACAATAAATCCACCAACTTAACTTGGAGTGTAGACTCAGGATACCGTAGGAACTGGGTTCTACACAAGGAGAAGCACCAGAAAGTAGCTGAAAAGCTGACAAATGAAGCCCCCCAAACCAATGAGAAAAAGCTTGAAGGACCTCAGGAGAGTTCCCTAAAACCATTAGATAAGGAAGTGCTTGGCGGTGGTCGAAGAGATAGAGACAGGAGGGAGACAGAAAAACATAACTTGAGCTCTGACGAGGCCCCTTGAGGGCGAAAGCGCTTAGCCATAACGACGACGATTGGTAAATAAAGCCAGCGGGTAAAGTAGAGTGGGTCGATCATTACAACGTTTACTAGATATTTGTCCAAAAAGTTAAGAAAATGGATCAAATGGTGTTTAGACCCATCCTAAAGAGTAATCGTCGGGTTTCAACCGATTGCAATATACCTACCTACTTCCCTCTTCACTCTTTCTACGGGATAAAGATGTAAAAAACCTGAACAATCTGTTAAAATTGACCAAAAAAAAATGAGAAATAAAATATGGAATTTAAAAAAATAAATAAAGGATATAGGTTTTTAGGTTCGGCCATCAGAGAGTCGGCACTAAATTAGATAAAATGCACTGCGTTTATGTAGAAACGACTCAGTTTCCCATTTTCGACCGTCCTGATCACGAATCCGTCGAAGAGAATTCGAAATGTTGACTCCTTCAGGTACTTGAGTGTGTGAGTGTGGTGGGATTGTAGATGGGTGGGTGCGTGCAAATCTGACATTTTGATGGTCGGGTTAGGCCCTTCTTGGTCCCGTGTGCATTTCTTAGGATTCGAGTCAGTATAAGAAACTGCGGATGCGCAAATGTGAAATACGCCGAGCCACGTAATCCAAGTATTACTCTAGGCCAGATGTTTTGAAATGGTTTTTGACAGTGGAATTATCTAGTATTATATACCTTCGTTTCAGAGATCTGCAGGTGACAACGCCGGAAGCGTGAACTCCAACGACATATTTCAGGTCCTCAGAAAATGCAGCAGAGACGTACCCGCTGAAGGCGAACAAATTATTGGTTACCGAGAATATCCTCTCGTTCTCGTCTCGCTGTGCAAAGATATCGAGGCAGCCTTCAGTCCCGAACACCATCAGATAGTTGCGATCAGCCGTCATTCTACGCCTGCACACATCTTCATACGTCTTCAACGCTTTCATCAGCTGGATCACGCCTCCACCATCCTGCAAACAACCATATTGAACGCAATATATCTTTGGTGTTTCTAATATACCTACCGCTAATGTATACAACCATCGAATTATTCAACTAATAATTCTATATTATTCTAATAGTGTATTCCGATGTGTGCATGCAACACGCTCAGTTTGACATCTGTTCAAGAGGGGTGAGAAGATACCTGTGCAGACCTCGTCAGGCTTGGCCAGAGGCCAAGGCGGCCACCAATAAACTCTAACTGTACTGGACTGGACCATTAAACGTACTGCCAAAAAATTGCCATTAAATTTAACGTTGATTCCGAATGCATTTCTTATACCCTATGCATTTTTCATGAAAAACCCTCGAAAAACGATAATTTCATATTTTCCGCTCATAACAACTGCTCAAAACTATTTTTGTTCAACATTCCACTTGTAGAGAATTGAATTCTGTATCTATTGATCACTAAAAATTGCTAAATAAGACGGAACTCGAGTGAGTTATTGCAGTTAGAAGTTTTTTACACTAGGAAAATGCCATAAATCGGGACATTAGTGGTCTAAATTGATAATTTATCGACTTTCTAATGGGAAAGTTGAAGATTATTCAATTCTTCGTCAATTGACCACCAATTTCGATAAGATAGCCCGGAAATTGAGGGAGTTAAGACGTTTCGAAATTTGAGTTAACTACTGTTTTTACAGTTATTACAGCTACTATTATTTGCAATTAGTCATGATAGGTGTTTTTGTAAACGTTGTGAAAGAAGGGACGACTCCGATGTACTTTCCTAAAATTCGTAGATAACTTACTTATGACACATTGCTAGATAATCGTGAGATCATTACGAGAACCTATGATGAGACCCAATGAACCAGCCGTGAATATAATTTGAGAGAGATTCGAATTTTAAGTACCTAACAATATTTTTTTCTTTTTCTAGCACATCTCGTTCCTCACATTCGATTTCCGGCCATGACTAGCTTCAGAAAAAATAGACAATAATAAATATTGTGTGGGCAACTACTGGGTAAGTAATCACGAATGATCATCTATAGGTGGGTACATTAAGCAGGCGTCAGTGGTATCATAGTATAAGGGCGCATTAAGCTTATAGGTTCTCGAAATTGTTGATCTCATGATTCACTAACAATATGGCATATATATATATATATATGCTGTTTGCGAATTGATTATTATAGAGTCGTAGGTAGGTATAGCTTACGTTGTCAAGAGTGATGTGATAGATAGAAACCGACAAGCCAGAGTAAGATGTGCCAAAATATCTGCTGTCCCCTTCACACTCAGCCAGTTGAAATAGTTTCTCTGGTAGCTCTATGCAGCTCAGGCAGTTCAGAGCTGGGACATCATAGACGTAAATAATTGAATCGTAAGTGTCACTGGGATTCGACAAGACAGCAAGCACATGATGATCTTTGTTGAAGCTCACAAACGTCATTGAATCGATCGTGTGATTCACCGATTTGGCTGTCAGAAGGTCCACACACCGCTGTTCGCAGACCTGCGAGAATTCGGAAATAAATAATTGTCAGGACCGAAAGATGCTAACTTGATTCGAGAAGTTGAAATTGATGATTGATGATTGAGGAGTAAGTATGAAATATGTGTAAGTATACCCACAAGAATACATTAGGTCTGCCTGCTGACTAAACAATAACCTACCTACCTTCTTACCTACCTACCTAGATTAGCAAAACAAATTTTTTCAATCAAAAACTGACAAGAGGCATGATATGACAATAGAAACCAGTACGAACATTATAAGGAACAAGACAGGAAACGGTTTTTGACGATGCGGCACCATTTCCTGCCGCCTCTGAAACACCAAAAATAGTATACATAAGATCTCAAAGTTCATTTGTCTTATAGCTCCAATTTAGTAAGCCTCTTGCACCCATCTAATGCAGTGTTCGAAACACTAAGCTTCTGGCAGTGTTCGAAACAATTGAAAGTCATGTGACACACTTGACTTATGTGAAAAATCAGTTTTCAGCCAAACTTTTGGCCATTTTTGGCCAGTTTTGGAAGTGGGGTGACAAATCGGCTGAGAGGTCTAAATTCATTAAATTATGCGTAGAATCTAATCTGCAATAAAAAATGTGGGTTCCCGTTTGAAATAACAAAGTTGATATCAGTATGGCCAGTTTTGGCCAGTCAGGAATAGTCTAGATCGATAGAGAATTATTATCTATATAGGGGGAGTAGGTATTAGTTCCGTTCTGTCTTAGATAGAAAGCTTAAGGCTAAAGAG
>JAEMON010000001.1:83619425-83633666 GCA_030264115.1 Lygus lineolaris | reverse complement strand
AATCGCTAAAAAACGTGTTTTTTGAGGTATTTGGTGTGAATTTCCATCCTAAACAAAGGAACATATGGTATATTTGGAATCAGAGTGAAATTTCCTATAAGAATCACCCACAAAATCGGTTAAAATTATTTTTTGAAAATTCGCTCATCAACTCATGCTGCATGAATGGAACTTTTTACTCTTGATCTAATTGCCCGACTATGCTTCAATTTGGTAGACAGTTTAGGACTGACCAGTATATGATTCCCTATACATTTCTACACGATCAAATTAATTAGTTGTAATCACTGCACATGCACGGATGAATTTCTACAAGCACCAATTTCTCATGAAATAGTGGTCCGCTTTCGCTCATATTTCTTATCTTATCTTCGCTTATATTA
Organism: Lygus lineolaris; assembly: GCA_030264115.1. Taxonomy (NCBI): domain Eukaryota; kingdom Metazoa; phylum Arthropoda; class Insecta; order Hemiptera; family Miridae; genus Lygus; species Lygus lineolaris. The sequence continues at coordinate 83,633,283 of JAEMON010000001.1, read as the reverse complement.
TTCGGTTATTTTAGGGTGTCGGTTGTGGAGTGTTTTTAAAGATATTCGGTGAATACCCATTCTTATTCACATTTTTGCTCCTGCGCAGTGGCCACCACCCATCTGATCGCGCTGAAATTCCTTGAGATAATCAATATAGTGATCAGTCACCAACTACCCTCAAAATTGGAGCAAAATCGGCAGATTATATCATGAGGAATCGGTATTTGGAGGAATCACATGGGGACCCTTCCGCATAATCTCTGAAAACGAACGACATCAAAATCGGATAAATAGTGAGTTATGGAGTTTTGTCAGTGCCCGTTGCATCGAAATGGCCAGAGTTGGACAGACAAAAGCGGAACCAAATTTGTTCAATTAATGACCTACTGGAACGGGAAATTTTATCGGCCTTTAGCGCAAACATCAATAAATTTGGAAAAAACAAGTTGGTTTTGTTGATGTGAGTCAAAAATCGGTTGAAATTTCAGAAAATTCAATTGAGTTGAGAGTTTTCTTTCAATTAAGTTTCTCGTTATCTGAAATTATTTCAGTCATACTGCATAACTGGAACTGAATATTGACGTATTCTTTAAATACAAATTAAAAAGTAGGGGTTCCCATTTGAAATAAGATGTACGAGTGTGTAGTGGAAAAATTTCATATTTGGATTCTACTAAAAAAAAAGCATTTAACCAATTTTTTTCATCTCCTGTAATAACTAGGGTAAAATGAGTGATACATCAATCCTGCTGATCGAAGTAGGTATACCTACGCTTGACGTACCATGATTCCATCTTCCAGTCCAATAACATGGATACGCCGTCTCTCTACAGCGATGACATGGTGTCTCATAACAGTGACGTCACTGATAAGCCCCTTGAACCCCTCATTGGGACTCAGCTCTCCTACGTTCCATTTAGTCGTGCACAATCCCTGTTAGAAGAATTTTCATTGCTATTCGTAACTTCTTGTATCCTGCACCTTTATAGGAAAGTATTGTGAACCTAGCAAACGTTGAACGCATTTGGTCGATGTTCAATGAAGATTTAAAGTAGATATGAATAATTTGTTATAGACAATTATTATTATTATGAGCTTTGAACCATAAGGCAGCTAAAGAGTGTTTGCAAGCAATCGTTTCTATTGAATGTTCCAAAATTTTCTTATGCTAAAAATTCTTATGATGCACAAACAAGAAATTGTTCAATACCTCCCTCCCTCATCTTCCTCGAGGCAAGAACCTTATAAAATAGTGTGCCTTTTACTCCTCCTACTAAGTAAAATAGTGTGAAGCTACGCACCAATTGTTTTTTAAATTCAATTTTTTAATTTTTGGTTCATTTTTAAAATAAACCTACCTATGCCTATCTAGTGGTATATTCTATAGGTGCACATATCGTCGCTTAAGAAGCAACACGCCCTATGAACCAAATCCCAATTTTTCAGGAGGAGGAAAAAACTGAATCCAAGTTTTGATCACCTGTCCCTTTGTTTCCCGTTATTCAGTCACTTCTTTCCTTCCGGTTTTCATCAATACTGAAAAAGTATTAATTTGAAAAAATAGGACATTTTGGTTGATACGGGGTGTTGTCCTAATAGGTAATTGAGGTATTGAGGTCGATGGGGGTGTTTTGTTTTTCGAGCATTTCTCGATTTTGTAGTCTAGTTGAAGCAATTTTGAGCCAACCAGTCGATGCAACGTGAGAAGTCGAATAAGAATCAGTCAAAACCTAATTTTCGTGAAAATGGTCGAAAGGGCGTGTTGCTTCTTAAGCGACGATATGGTACTTCTTATAGACTTTAGTAGGTATCAGTTTAATCAGCCTACTGTGTATCACATCATCAATCCAATACTATAATCACATATGTAATTATATATAAAAAATGTAGGCTTATGTCTATGGTCGATCTCAAGAAATGGTGTCAACGTGGCATCAGAAATCGCATTGTAGCATGCTGATTATGGTTAATTTTGCGTCCCTTTAATTTTACGGACCTCATAAATTGTCCATGTACATCCCCGACGCCACCATGGAACGAGAGGAATTTTGAAGAAAGACATCGGTCATGTCCAACCTCGTATACTGTGAATCTTGAGGTCATCTTGAGACAAACCCATTAACCACTGAAAAGAAACGGGAGGAATGTGGGGGCGCATAGTAGATCAAAATAGGGGTTTTTCGGAAAACAGTATCGTCCCCTGCAGTCTTTTGGAAAATTTCGCGCTGATTCTGAATAAACCATTATGTTTCTGTACCTAGAATAGCTAATTAGCTTCGATATCTTAGAAACCCCTCGAAAATTCACAATTTTGGTCATTGGGACTGCTCAAAACTGTTTTTATACAGAAGATAAGTGACCTGATATTTCTGCGTCGAACGAGACCAACGGCAGCTTATTAGGAACATGTGGTATATTCGGAATCAGCGCGAGATTTCTTTTACACTGGAGGGGACGATATTTTTGTAGGGAAAACCCCTATTTTGAGGCTGTGGGGTGCCCTAAAAGTACGAGCATGATGGGACAGATTGTCACTTTTCGAAATTGCTCCATGGCATGGTAGTTTCCCTGATAAAAATAATATGGTCTCACTTCGGCATTCACCACAGCAATGAGTGTGGTATCTCGTACGAGCGTCCCAGTTTTGAAAAAGCTAGCACGGCTGTTGATGGCAACTTTTGGATCGGCTCCTATTATAGTGACATTTTCGAGTTCGCAGTAGGTCTTTCTGATCACTTTGAAGTGCTGTAACAGGAAACTTTGTTTTTCATTACGTTTAGAGAAGACGAGGTAATAGAGTGGTTCGTCGAAACCAGAGTTGATGGGACTCTCATGAATATGTATTACCTATATGAACGGTGAGAGAACTGATAGCAATTAACTAGCATTTTTCACTATGTCTACTAGTAATAGTAGATATATGTAAAGTTAGTTCCATTCTATGTGAATTAACTTCTTCTTTACACAGACTTGGGAGTTCATTAATCAGTAGGTATACTTAATTACAATATACTACGATGATTTGGAAAACGTTTTTCTACACGGAATATCTTCGTAGGTCATTGCTACACGTTATAATGAGCTGAAATTTGTCTGGAACTGCTTATTATTAGATAAGTATATAGGTATTCAAAAATATATTTTTTGTTGGGATTGTCCACATTTTTGGCCGTTCATTTGAAAAAATGTGGTGTCAGCAGGACCTGAACCTACAAGCCCTAAGGTCCTGTCAGCCCTAAGGCTAACACACGGTTTCTCTTATTATTACTTAACTCTTGTCATTACTTGCAGACAGTTTTTGTTCTTCCCGTCACGGAAGAACGCAAACGAAACGCGATGCTGATAAGGGAAAACTGACCAATGGGCGTGGAGCATTCTCTTCCCGTCAACGAAAAGTTCTTTTGCGTATACGTGAAAAGCTGCATCTCCACGTATACGGGAAGAACTCCGCGTTTACGGGAAGAGAATGCGTCAAGCTCATTGGTCCGTTTTCCTTTATCAGCTTCGCGTTTCGTTTACGTTCTTCCCGTCACGGAAGGGAAGAACAAAAACTCTCATTACTTTTCTGTCGGAATTATTAGTTTTGCCGTCGGAAAACTAGCAGCGTGTGACATGCGCACACGTGAATTTCCTGTAAATGCGGTTTCTCAGTTTCTAATGAACCGATTTCGCACAAATTCGGAGGGTAGTTGGGAGCTAACTTTAAGACAACATTTGGTCACAACTGGATAATTAACAGCTAATGCGCATGCGCAAACTTCAAATTTGTTTTCATAGGCTTAACTCCGGAACTATTCTACCAATTTCTCTGAAATTTTCACTAACCGATTCTATACGTCCATGTTACAAAAGTGAGGACGCTATACTGCCAACTCAACATGGCTGGTGGATATTTGGCGTTGAGCGATTTGATTGGCTCGCCCATATGCAGCCGGCTATACAAGGGACACTAAAATACAAAAATGTATACATACGCCTCAAATTTACCTTGAAAATACCAAGTACGCCGTTCATTATCAGAATGTTCCCATAATGACAAATCATGCTCGACCAACCAGTATTTCGATCTTCATCATTTCGGGATCCGCCAGTGTTCTGAGATGATCGACCTTCAAACGACTGGTCGCAACTCTTCGGATGCTTCAAGAGGCGGCAACATGCGATTTCATTGTTCCCATCGACCTTCAGTAAGTAAATAATACAAAATTTTATTTATGTCATCATGCATTATAATTTATTTATATCAAATGTATTATAATATATTTATATCAAATCATTCCTTACATTGGTCCATTTAGTTAAACACATGATGTGAGAGTGATAAATCTAGGCCAAGCCTATGTCAGGTAATTTGGCATAGACCCCATTATTCAAACGGATCTAAAATGCAAGTATCTTAACAAATTGTCGAAGAAAATGAATCTATCGCAACGGTTGCAAAACTTTAAATTAACGAGTCCTCCATAGAAATCCATTTTTCCATCATCCAAGTTTAACATTTTTTAACATGTTATGCATGTGACACTTGTGTACGTGTCACTCCTGAGGGTACCAATCTCACCTTAGGAACGGTCCGAAAAATCCCCAATGGTGCCAAAATATCTGTAATGTCAAAGGAAAGTGATTTTGAGGAGATGAATATTTGATATGGAAGAGGAAGAAACCCAAGAAAGGGGGAGAATAACCCATCACATCAATTCTGATCCTCGTTCTCAGGTCAAATATTCCATAAAATTCCATAAAAATGTATTAAAATTTCCAAAACAAATCCGAGAATTTGCGAGTTTTTGGAAAATTTGCTTTTTAAGTCACATTGCATGACTAGAGCTTTTTTAAGTTCAGATATTTAATAGGGAACTGCCTTACGTAATATATTTCTCCGTCGTCAGTGAGAAGGTAGAGGTCGTCTTCATGTGTGAAGGAGGCGTCGACGACAGAGTGACCGGTTGTTGGGGCCAAATTCACCGCTTGCGGGTACGCGACTATGTCCGAAGGGGAAACACAGTGCAAGGTCCATCGCACCACGTCCTGGCACCCTCTGTCGATCGTTACCATCGTGTAGGTTATTGGGCTCAGCCTGTAAACAATCCATATTGGATAATCTGGAGGTGGAATAGAACCATTTGCTATTATTTATCCGAAAGCGATGAAGTTCAACGGGGTATACCCTATTGATCATTGAAAAATGAACGTCTTCGTAATTTAGTTGTTGAAAATTACTTATCGGAGTTATGCGGAAGGCAAGGGTTCGTGGAAAAACAGACAGACCCACAGACACCTAACCAAATTTGTTTAGGAAGGTCTAAAAAGTAAGGTGCAAGTGATAATTTTGATTTGGGGAGGTGGAGATTCAATTTCAGAAAATTAAGTATAACAAGGCGTCCGCGTCTTCGTAAACTCGGAAGCAATGTCAAATCAAAAATTGCATACAATTCTATAAAGTAGGTGTACCTATCTAGTTGTTTGAAAATTCGCTTATTAAAGTTATAACATGACTGACTGACTGGATGGATCTTTAATAATTGAAAGGATTTGCGGACATTCGATACTAACGGCTCCAGACCAATTTTACTTACGGGTCTACAAAATGTAGCTAAAGCATTGTGTTCACTTTTGGGAAGTGAAGAATGTTTTTCCTCCAAAATCAAAATTTCCACACGCATTTTACATTTTAGACCTTCCTGAACAATTTATTACTGTCTGTCTGTCTGTTTGTACGTATATCCGCAAGTCCTCACCACGCGCAGTTTTCATCCGATTTCAATGACATCTTCTGGGATTGCTGCAGATTAATCACTTGTTAATTGTTTAACTCCCAGATCTGCTGAGTCGAAAATTGAGCTCACACATCAGCCGCACCCACTTGTACTTGGCAGACGATTTTACCTTCAACAAGTGATCACAAGGCACCCAATGGAATCACGAAGAGGATTTTTTTTTATTTGTTAGTCAGGTCAGCCATTTCATTACTTAACCGCGAAATAACATGCAACAGCCACTCCTAGCTTGCTACAGGTAGCTACTTTTCTGGAAAATATTGATTTCGTTGCTGGAAATAAGTTCGTGAAATATGCAGGTAGGTACATACAAAGTCACACCTACTTCATGACAGTTTTGTTGGAATAAAACGATCCTGGAATGGAAACCAGGATGGACCGCGATCATAAACTCCAAACCTCGACCACGTTCCCTGGATGACCTCTCAAGCCGTACAAGCACTCCCCAATGCCAAAGTGGAGCTCGATGTAGTCACTGTCTTCATCAAAACCTGTGAATTTGAAATATCATTGAATATTAGAATCGCTGTAGCATATCACTGATATGATAGCATCCTCGTGATCCTCAATTGCTTTGATGAGTGGGTATTATTTTATATTCAAATCAAAATAAGGGAATATTTGAACCTACCTACTTCAAAACTCTACCTGAACGAATGATTAATATATTTTGAACTCTAGTTCGTTAGTACATGGTGAATCGATACAGTAGGTAGGTATCATTATTATTAATGCATTTTAAAATAATAGATATACGCAACTTCATAAGTCAACCTTATAGCATCTACCCACCTACCTACTTTACTATCTTTCTAAGCCAGGGAACTGCACCTTACCCTATCTTACTTCTATATAATTAGGTACAGCACCAATCAAGCACAATATCACACAAGCACATTATTTAGCACTAACCTCATTTCAGCCAGAATTTAAAAATAGTTGGAGTTTTGGGGAAGGGGTTTGGGGATCTGGTTTTCCTCCCATATCGCTCCGATCACCGATTTGGTGAAAAAATATAATTATTATAAACCTTTATATATGGTTAGACGCCACTTGAAATTTAAAGAGAAGAGCGTTTACATACCAACTGTCAAAAAAAACTGTGCAACGCAGGGGTAAACTAGCAAGTGGGAAACTAGTCTGCAGACCAGGGCCTCACGTTAGGGAAGGAGGGCACAGCGGCGCGGGGAGAGCGGATGGAGGTGAGATTGTTTAAGTAGCCATGTAGTAGGTAGGTACCCTTGAATTATGGTGCCAACTCCCATGATTTAGATACTTAAAAGGTCGACTACTGATGATACTTGCAAAAGTATCATGGCACAGACAAACGAACAACAGTTCACTTATGTTCGGCAACTAATTGGGCAAAGACAGACAATGGAAGGAGGCCAGTCAGAAAAAAATATTGTTAAGTACAACAGATTTCAAAAGATGTTTAAAGAGATTCGTAGCAAATAAAATAGGTACCTATCATTCAAAATCACGATGATCCTATCAACTCAGAAAAAGGTTCTATGAACATTGAACAGCTTGTAAAAGACACGGTTGACGGTTTGCTCCCCCCGTAGGAATGATGTGATTGGCACAGCTAGGGGAAACTATTTATGGTTAATTTGCATGCATTTGAATGTGTTGTACACCACCAACCCATGGGTCCCTAAATAGAACAGTAAGGGAGTAACTAAAAGACAGGCCATCTTGGCCCGAAGACGTTCAAATGGGTAACAATTGATAACTAGTTCCTTTATATTACTTTATAATGAACTAACTTCTTAGTTCCGCCATGCGAGACATCTGGGGATATGCCATGATGTGAATCGTGTGAGAGTTTGAGATGATATATGCAATGGTGGGCGTGTAAGGGCAGCCAGCGACTGCCTGGATGGTGAATGACCGCGCCGACTTGGTGCCTTCAATGAGCTCAGCAGCAGAGTGAGCGTTGAATAAGTTCCACGTTTTGTGTTTTGGGCTGCTGCTGTCGACGTTCTCAATGACCTGAACGTAGGATCCGTTCACCAAGCAAAGCAAGTCGTCGCCGAAGAAGAACATCTTATCGACGGAATTGTATGCAGCCCACCTGCAGATTTGGAAGCATAGAATACCTTTTGCAAATATCAGGACTGGGGAAAGCTATGATTTTCAGATTCTGGGCGAACCCCATCCTCTTTACTTAGTTATCAGCTGTATCCTATATAAAGGCATACTACCCAGCTAGGAACTTACTTCAAAATCATTTGTCCATCCTTAGATTTGACATCAACTTCTTTGGAACTCGTAAACTTCTTTTCCAACACTTCCAAGTACTCCTCTTCGCAACTTCTGAGCAAATTATTAGTGACTACGAATTTCTCGAATTTTTCTCGGGTCGCTACGACAAATTCCGTAGGCACAGCATGACCCTCATACTTCACCTATAAGTATAGGGTGACACATTCCAATTAATAGAAATATATTTAAAAAGAATTTAGGAGAAATTATCAAGAATGGATATTATTATAGGAATTATTTTTGCATTGTTGCAATTATTCGAATGGGAACGATTGCCGTAACGAATAGGTAGGCACCGATAGCTAATAACAATAATTTGTAGGCACCTACCGATTTAGAGAAGCTATAACAATGGAGAAAAAAAAACAATCAACCAATCATTTCAATGCTCTCTGAAGTCAACGGGGTCTGATGCAAGAAAAGAGCTACGAAGTTAATCGAGTTTGGGGATCTCGATTGGTGTACGAGTAGTTTAGCATACAGTCTAGCGTCTTAGTCGAGCGGTTCTGCCCCTTCTCTGCTCATTGAACAGCCTTTATTTATTCATTGAAAGCATTACTTCCATCCTATGAATGACTCTTATGATGGATGATAATAATGTAAATAATGGGACTATTTATTTTTCTTCGATGGATGACATTTAATGTAAATAATGGTTTAGTGAAGAATGGAAAATGTTAAATATAAACTGTTGTAAGCCTTTTGGCCAACTATTCGATTCAATTTAAAGGCAAACAGAAAACTAATGCTTTAAATGACTTGTTACCATGCGTTACTCTGAGGGAGGAACGTTACGATGAGATTTGCTAAAATGAGATTGGTGAGTGACTTAGCTGGTTAGACACTCTTCGTATGATATCTGAATAGTTGAAGACTCCAATAATTACCTACTATAAACTCCACACTGAGATACCTGGGTACAGGGTTGAGATGCAAAGAAACTGATACGAGATACGATATGATATATTACAAGAAATTATGTACAAAAATATATGAATATGTCAATATAGGTAGATACTTCAGAAATGGTATGGTACGATGCTAATTGTGATCCTATTAGGCTTATTACTAGATGCGTTACTGTCTTAAAGGCGTTAAAATATAGCGTTACAGGGTGTTACTAGTGGATTACACATTCAAGAAACTGAATAGGAGATTGATAATAATTACTGTGTGATGCTACTGTTGCTAGAAAGTGATAAGGGGAGACAAATGAATGAGTTACACTCGGCGTACCAGGGTGTTCCAGGGGGTTCAAATGAAGTTACACGTTTAATATTACAAGGGCAAGAAGATAGTAATTATTCGGGGACGTTACTGTTAATAGAAATAGACAAAAGGCAGATATTGATTGCGTACCACCTTGCGTACCAGGGTGTTACTGAGTGTTCCGGCAAAGTTACACGTTGAGTATTACAAGGGGTAAGTTACAATAGATATTCGAGAAAGTTACGGTTGATAGAAATGCGAAAATATGATTTTACAGGGTGCGTTCCACCTTGCGTACCAGGGTGTTGCAGGGGTCTGATCAAGTTGTACACGCGAGTACTACAAGGGGTGACAGAAGTAGTTAATTCAAAGGCGTTTTGGTTGCAAATAAGCGTAGAAAAGGGAAGTTCAAACAGCATACCACCTGGCGTACCAGGGTGTTAGGGTGTTGCAATGCAATTAACAAATGGCTAAACAGTAGTGACTCAGGTACGCTATTGTTGATAAGCAACCTCCAGTTACTGCAAAGACCAAAAGAGAATGCTTTATATTGGGCTGGGGGAATGCTTTAAGGTCGTTACAGTGCGATATTGGCACGATTCAAACAAGAGAAATATCGAAGTACCTAATATGGAAGGGATCTATCAGTAGTTACTCAGGTACGCTATTGTTATTAAGCAACCTCCAGTTACTGATCAGAACAAAAGAGAAAAGATGAAAGTACAAGGGGGGTATCGCGTTACAGGGGGTGTATCGCGTACCAGGGGGTTACGGGGGTATGATATACTACGAAGGAATCTAGACAGTAGTGACTCAGGTACGCTATTGTTGATAAGCAACCTCCAGTTACTGACAGATTATCAAAGGGAAATTAAATTGGGGCGTTACAGGGTTACAGGGTCGTTACTATATACGTTACTATGCAATACTGGTACGGAGAATGTAAAAGAACCTAAACAGTAGTTACTCAGGGTACGCTATTGTTGATAAGCAACCTCCAGTTACTGAACTAAGTCAAATACAAAGATGTTCCAGTACGCGTTACTGTGAGATACGAGAAGCGTTCCACTCAAAAAGATACATGAAAAACCTAGACAGAAAATACTCAGGTAGACTATTGTTGATAAGTTACCTCCAGCTCTGAACTAGTACAAATAAAAGAGAATGATACTGGTTGCCTGAAGGGCGTTACTGTTACGCAACCGAAATACTGACTGCAAAAAAGAAAAGATGTCCAGGATCTGAAGGATCGCTGGTACGCGTTCCAGTGCACCAAGGTAAAGAATATGAGTTGCGTATCTGTACCTTAGTGTTCCGCTGGTACTGGTCCTCCACGGCTGCTTCGTTACGGTTGTGGTGCGGATGACGTCTGGCTAGTCCCTTGGGAAGGCGTTCCGACACAGCACAAAGTGTTCAGACGATCCTCGTGACTGTTCCACTGACACTGATATGGGGTGAGCACTTCACTGGGTTCCAGGTCTCTCGGGCGGTCCCTACCAATGCAAGATAACGTCTGACGCTTCCTGCGCCGTCGCGGCCCTTCTTTGTTGGTCGCTCGCAGACCGGGCATAAGGGTTCTGAGGATTCGGGATAGTCGTCCTCCACCATAGTCATTTCGGGTTCCAGCAATGATGGAAGTTCGCTGTCGTCTGGGTCTGGGTCGGTTGTGGTTGTCTTGGCCTGGTCGATTGGGTCCGCATTCATTGGGGAACTGGTCTGGAGGGGCTGTGGCTCGTCTTCTCCCTCCGCCTCCGATGAGCTTGAGCTGCTTGAACTGCTCGACGAGGGTGTTGCCGGGCGTGCTCTCTTATGTGAGGCCGGAGTACTGTGAGCGGTGGTCGATACTCGCTCAACAGCCACAACTGGTTGATCGGCCAGTTGGTGCGCCAATTGGCTGTCCTCCATTCCCATCCGCTCAATGGTCTCCGTCAGCTGGGCGATGGTGGTGTCTCTCCCCTCCAACTGTTGTTGCAGGCGCAAAATCTTGACTCGGTTCCGCTTCCACTCTGGTAGGAGCTGCGCCGGTGAGTTCGCACTCCTCAGTCCATTATCGGCTATGGACTCCAGCAAGATGGGGTTTTGGGTTTTCTTCATTGTCTCGTAGACCATGACTCCTCTAAATGATTCATCGCGATTACTTCTCGGCTTGGAGTAGGTTGAGTAGCCTCCTTTGGGTCCTCCTCAAACACATTTCGCGCTGCCTCCTGGTATGCTCGTCGTAGTTGTGCCACAGATGCTAGTATTCCTGTGTCGTCTTCCTCTCGCTCGTCCAAAGATTCTCGGCGAAACGCCATTCCTGTGGATGGACAAGGACTAGCCATTAGTAACAACCGCAGCATGACAGAGTATGCGGTTGCGGTTAGTGGGGTTGCAGTTAGTACTCTTGGTGCATTATGTTATTTACCCTGGTGCATGCAAACCTACTGGTTAGTTTCCTATAGTCCTGTCTAAATGCAGTCTGGTGAAGCCCTATATTGTTTTCAAAAGAGGCTAACAATTAGTTCAGTCAGCATTCCGTGTGGTCCTACTACCTAATGCTCTAACCCTACACTGGCCAACCTACCCTTACTATGCATTAACGGGTAATCCTGGCTAACTCGCGGTCTCAAGGTATAGGGTGCGGATCTTGCTCCTATGCTTGGGCCCTGGGCTCTACTTGTCGCGGTTGTTGGCTCGGTTGAGGTCGATGGCATGGGGGCTGCTTCTGCGGCTGGTTCAGCGGGTAGATATGCATCGTCGTCCCATCCCTCATCTAGTCTTGAGGAGCTTCAGGTTCTGGGACTCTTTCGGGGGGTTTCGCTGGGGGCCTTTCTGGGGGAATTTTATCTGGGGGCTTCTCTGGAGGCCTTTCTGGGGGAACCCTCTCTGGTGGCCCTTCCAGGACTTCGGGCGCCTCCTCCTCTTCGCTGTCACCGACCTGAGAATTCTGAGTCGAATGAGATCAACACCAGCTCACCAAATCCCTAAACATGATTTTTGGTGATTGTTCAGTTTTCCGCGTTTTTTTCCTTTTTTTGTTCTAAGTCGTGAACACATAAAAGTCTGAAAAACGAAAAAATTCGAAAAATCATCAAAAACACTACCTACCTTATGGAGCTGGCATTGCTCTCATTCAACGCAGAACTCTCAGGTCTCCAACAAAAACAATTTTGGGAGGTTACAATGGTCAAAAACTTGAATTTTCTAGGTTTGTTGATGATTTCGCAGCTAATTAGCCATTTTAGGTAGGAAACGATAAAGCGTTAAACTTGGCTAATCTTCTTTCTCTTTATTTTGCTTCATCACTAGGTAGGTACCTAACTACCGAGGATCCTTATATCCGTTGAAGAAGTGAAAAAAAATATCCACCAAAATCAAAATTTCCACTCAAATAAATTGTGTTTCAGAGCTTTCTGAACAAATTTGGTTCCGTGCTTGTCTGTCGATCAGTGGTCAAAACTAAGGAAATGTTCGTACGATTTTGATTAAAATTTCCGCTAGATGGTTCTCTATAGATTTTATCGCTACCCGACCAATGGAGAATTTCCCCGAACACCGATTTCTCACAACGTAACCACCCGATCTCACTCAAATTTGGAGGATCCAAATCTGAGGGATCCATCTTTTGGGATCCATTTTTTGGGATTTGGGGGCTATTTCTAAAAATATTTCCTATGAAATGCATCGCGAAATCAGTAGGAGCCCCGCTTATGCGAAAAAGAAAAAAAAAATCTCACTCTCGTTGACGATTGTCAGTTTAGAATGACATCAATACGACCGTGAAGATCATTTTAATTTCGCCTGTAGAGCAAAAACTAACTACATCGGTACCTACGTCCTAGGAAACCCAAAGCTATACTGCCCACCAAACTTGACAGACGTTTTTCATCGGGTGGAGTGGGAGAAGTCAAAAACGCAAAACAAAAGGGAGGAGTGGGTGGTAAGACGATTCCTTGAAAAAATCGCACATTTTTTCATAGGTACCTACTGAACAGATTATTTGGAAGATCAGACCTGAAACGCCTTCCTTGCTTTAGGGACGACTTTAATCTTCTTTTTCGCGCGTCCAACATCCCTTTCCATATTGGGAAAGTTCTTGGGTGAAGTTAAGAGAAGACAAATTGCCGCCACAGTTCAACCTCTCAAAAGCAGGTAACTAATCTTCAATCCACCAATAACCTTTCGTGATTTCAGATGATCCGAACTGTAAACAGACTTACCGGACCTATACTCTTTCATTGACAGGTACACCGGGTTGTTTACGGGTAGTTACGGTAACGTATCGGAAAACCTGTCGTGCCTAGTTGGGTGGGCAGATAGCTCCTCACATTGCATAGGTTACAATAACTCTGATACTTATTATGCTCTTCATAACTCGTTGTGCCAACGAGCATAATTCCATTGAAAATCATAATTCTATGGAAAATTTCTTTGAAATCGGATTATGATAATTGAACATCCAAAATGGACCCCTAAAATTGTGCCATAATTATACTTAACCTTGAACTTTATTATTTCTTTCATATCATTGAGATTTTGGCGCAATTTCGGATTTTCAATAAACTACGGGTCTGTGACTATCTGGGTATTCATGCTATTCAAAGCATTTTTTGGCAATTTCAATAATTTTTTTTTTTTTTTTT
>JAEMON010000001.1:83550395-83561446 GCA_030264115.1 Lygus lineolaris | reverse complement strand
ATGCTTCCGCTACCTTGGTAGACTCGGAAGCAAAAAACAGAAATGAAATTGGTTAATTAAAGGCTGAGAAAAGTTTAAAAAACTGTTCAACACCCCCTCCTATCCAGTACCACCTTAACACTAAGCATGCGTCATGATTGTTTCCCTAGAAATTACAAAGAAATAGTAGATTGTGCGTGTTAACCCATAGAAATACTCCTAATTCTTTTCATCGTCGTCGGACCACGAGTCACGTGTGCGCATGCGCAAACGTGAATTTCCTGAAACTACGATTTCTCAGTTTCTAAAGGACAGATTTTTCTCAAATTCGGAGGAAGGTAGTTGGGGGATGGCTTCTTGACGATTACTCACGAATTCGTCACAATCGGATCAATAATAGGAACTGCGCATGCACAAACATGAATATTGTTGTCAGGGGTTTAACTCCGGAACTAGGTACCTACTCGGCCAATTTCAAACTTGACTTTTGAATTTTGTTGTGAGGTTTTCTGTTCAATTCGTAGAACTCCATATTGATGTGGTTTTCTGGAAAGGAGAGTTACTTTATTTCTACACCATGTAGAACTAAAGTAACTTTCCTTTCCAAAAACCATATCAATTGAAATTTGTTGTCATATTTCGGTGTAATTTCCATTAACTGATTGTATACTCCACGTTACAAATGTAAGGAAGGTACTGCCAACCCAACTTGGCCGACGTTTTTTTCGACTTGGAAATCTGGCTAATTGTGCATTAGGTACGTCACCAGAATTTCGAAATTTGCATTGGGGGAATAGAGGGGGATGATACCGAAAAAGCATTCTTATCTTGAATAAGTCTTGTTAGCGCTTCCCAGGCCTTATTTCTCGCAACCATGGTGCCAGACTGACACCACAGGGTGGCGCCAAACGGATTCACGTGTTGGGCATAGTTAAAAAATGGCAGAACAGATTTTCACTCTTCTTTGGGGGGAAATTAAAAATGCATTCGTATATCCATGCCTGTTATTAACCTGTTGACGGTTGCAATAAATCGTATGTCCAGTTGGTGTCTCCCTGTAACCACGGATTCCCAAGAAGTTCAGAACAGTTTCACAAATCGGCAGAACTGATAAGAATAACTGAAACAACAATGGCTATAGCAGTGTTCCACAAAAGAAAACGAAAAATATCTACCAACTTGAATTAACCCCTCAATCCTCAATGTCCCTTATATAGGGAAAACATGTTTTTTGACAACCCACAAAGGAAAATTTTTGCTCTCTACTGTAAGCACAAGTCCTATTCTATGACTCAGGGTAGAATTCTCCGAATTTTGCCGTTTCTACAGAATTCCCTGACAACTACCGACGCATAAAATTCTCTGACTTTTTAAGGTGTCCCCTGACTGGCGGCCACCCTGATAGATCTTGACATTTGAGGTCGAAAATTTGCCTACACAAACACGACAGAATGTTCTAGAGGTACCTATATAGGAAAAAAAGGAGTCATAATTTGGTTAATATATTAAGAGAACAACAACTCATCATTACAAAGGACACTTGTCAAACTTTCTAGTTAAAAATATACCTTTCAACAACAAGATGGACAGCAATAACAAAACAATTGTCGCATCTTTAAATTCTTAATTTTCAAAGCACGAAGGCATAATAAAAAAGTACAAAACCTCCCCATCTATTGATTACGAGCAAATATATTCATTGTTACGAATGATGAGGAAGGCACGAGACTGACAAAACCAATAAGGCATCAACTTAATAAGGCCTCTTCTGAATAATTAATCATTAGTAGAATTTGCTTATCTAGATCCTAAAAATAAAGCTTTTCAACAATTTCAAACAACAGTAAATAAATTTTGTTTGATTCGAAAATAAATTACTTTTCTATAAATTTTAATGACGTTTCTTTAGGACTGACCTTTGAGAAAAACTTACAATCATGTATTTATTAGTTAGGTACTATAAGGATAAATATTCTTTACTTACATGATTCGCAAATACGATGGAAGGCATAAACGAGATAAACTTGGAATTCATTGAATTGAAAATGTCATAGATAAACTGTAATATGACCAATAGCCGAATCGTAGTTTGAGAATTCAATAATTTGAAATTACTACTTAAGTTGTTGGGACAGAATGTTAGTTCTACACCCTTCGATTTGATGTTACCTATTATATTGTCACAAGTGGCGTTTCAAGGTTTGACAGAATGATGTACCTATAGTCTCGCCAGAAATGAACTGTCAGAGAACATTCAATATTCTATCATTCAGGTGACATTGAAATTTTGATTCCAAATGAAGGCATAAAATCGGTGTGTATCGATACATGTAGTGAATGATGATCAATACACAATTAAAGCAAAATGTTCAAAGAACTGAACAATCCTGAATAAGGAAAACTATCTTCATTGAACAAAAAAAAAAAAAAAAAAAAAAAAAAAAAAAAAAAAAAAAAAAAAAAAAAAAAAAAAAAAACCAATTTAGAATTAGTGATGTAAAACTATCGATAGTATACCATCGGCCCAACAACCATCAGACAATCGATAGTTTTATAATATTGTTTATCTTAACGGATTTCTTGAGAAAATTATGTTTTGTTCCTCAATATTAAACACATAGTTATAGGAGGGTAACTCAACTTCTTGCCTCCTACAATGTTCTAGAAAAAGTTTGCTTCCACTCCACCGTTGAAATTACTCAGATCTGCCTAATATTGATTTATGTTTTTTCAATGGCTCGGTTTTTGTTAGGATAGCGAAATTTGATTTACTCTCATGTTAAGTTAGAAAAAAATCTATATTATTCTGGGCTCGGGATTTGTATTATTTTGCTATAATATATTCTGCCTTTTCAGGCTGGATTTTTTACCTAATGAAGAAGCCTCTAGAGAGAACAGTACTGAATGAGCCTGACCTGTGGTTGAATAAGCATTTGCATAGTGTGACCACATAAATAGAGGCCTTTGGCTAAAAACAGAATTTTATATTTTTCAATAGCACTATCGATAGTTTTCCATCACTATTCAGAAATGGTCTCCAAAATGGCCAATTCACTCATGTACAGGTACTCCATACCGTTGTGGCCCCTATTTGATCATTGGAAGCCCCCTCTTATCGCATCTCATTCCAAAGCTCTCAATGATATCTTCCATGTATGCATAAAAGATGTAACAGAGACCTTTCTGGCAGAAATTATGGAAGAAAACGGGTACCTATTGTTTTTTAATATCAGAAAAAAATTGTCCCATGAAACACCGAAAGAGAAAGAGCTTCATCCTTTCTTGAAGTCGTTCAAAAATAGACGGACAATTTTTGCCTTCTTACTACTTTTCATCGTGATAAAATGAATTTGAACCACCATAGGAGCCAACTCAATTGATGGCCAGATGAAGAGTTGCAGCCTGGACACATGACCTAAAATCCTCACCTTTTACGTTGGTGTAAAAACAAGAAACAAGTGCCACTTATTGGAGAAATTATATGAACACAAATTAATAGCAATAGTAAAAAAAAAAAAAAAACCGTGATGAAAGCGGCAGTAGAAAATCAATAAGCTCCAACAACATTCTAAATATTTTACAATCGCCGCAGCATCAAATACGTATGGATTGATAAATTGATGACAGGAATTCCAATTATCTCAAAAAATCAAAATATCTAACGATAGAATAAACATCGTATTGATAACAAACGCACTCAAAATAAGAAGTTAATACTCTTTTAAAATAAGCACCAAATTGATCACAATTACTAACAATACCTTAGCCAAGTTGAGTTATGAAGAAGCGATAACACTCAACCATGTCAACCCATATCTGGCTACTATCTAATATGATTTTGGAAGACAATGGGAAATTAAGAATACAAGAAAATCCCAAACAGCTTAAACAAAAACAAGTACAGTTCTAAGCAGTGCGTACATCATAAATCAATCAAGTCTCTTAATTTGCATGAACAACAATGTGCATAAAATCTAATCCCTAATTATTCATATTCAGTTAATGAGCAGTCTATAAATACAGGGGTGACCATCTCGACCAAGTGAACGATTACAGACGAATAACAAGAGACAGAAGAGACAACTTGGAAAGTTCGCTATTGCATTGTCAACAATGGAACAGCATTTTGAGCAAATTTCTCACAATATTGAAGCCAATGTTTTTTCTCTGGAGAAATTGAACTTCAGAGGAACCATCGAGCGTCACAAAGTGAACATCAGTGAAATGATGTAAATAACTTAGGTAGCTGAAAGACATGAATAAGAGCATTGAAATGCAAGACATAAATCAAGAAACTAGCAAGGACACGAACAGAACTTTATATGCTGAGAGTTAAAATCGAAGTTTTGTACAGTGGGTTGAAGAGGAATCAGACTTTCAATAAAATAATGGTGAACACATTCACTTAAAATTACAGTCAAACGTCATAGTTCAGGTAACAAAAATAGGCCCTTCAGACCAACTGACAATATATCAACACTTGTATGTGCCAACAAACTGTGCGTTTTGTTGTACCCAAATGTACACTTCCTTATCCAGAATAGACTGTCAACGTGATTGTCACCTTGGAAACTATAATCCACCTTCTTCTTTTTCTTCGAATCTATCATTAATAACCATTCAATTTTTGAATGTTATTTTATTCAAGAATTTGAAAAGCACACTACCAAATTAAGCAAAGATCTCTCTCCTTCCCAAACAATATTCAAGGAGAGAGTAAAAACAAAATCGAGAAGGCCGAATATTTTCTATTAATTGAAGAAGCTAAAAAAAAAGATTAGACGTGGTTTTGGGGTGAATACAACCCTATTGCATAGGTATGCTCCAAAGGAGCGAGAGTCATGTTTGAAAATTTTGTTATAATTAAAATATCAGATTAGAACAGAACATGTGGTGTGCTCTGAATAATTTGAAAATGTCCTATTAAGAAAGTTGATTGAATTATTCTCATCTGATTTCATAGGTTGATAATTGCTGATAAATAATTGGTTTAATTTTTGAAATTGCTACAGAATGGTTCTTTAAAAATTCGCTTAAGTTTGCATGACTCTAAGAAACTGCAGTTGATTAAATTATTCTCATCTGATTTCATAGGATGATAATTGCTGATAAATAATCGGTTTAATTTTTGAAATCGCTACAGAATGGTTCTTTAAAAATTCGCTTAAGTTTGCATGACTCTAAGAAACTGCATCAGCTAAATATCTACAGTTATGTTCTAGATTAATTTGATATTTTAAATAAGAACTTTTTAGTTTGAATAGAAAAAATGTTGATTTGACTTTTAATCTGAACTGGAAACCCTTAAATTTTAAATGGAAAACCTCGCATTTTACATGAAAATCCTTGAATTCGTTCAGGGAAATATGATCTGAAAATGTTATAGGTACCCATCTATAGACTCAAAGAAGAAGGGGACATGATAGAGTCCTTTGCTGGCATCGTACTTGTTAATTCTCTTATGGTGGATTTCACCATGTTAAGAGTTAAAGTCCGAGATACCTAACTCTCAGAGTCAAGGGAATCTCCGAGTTAGCGTCAGTTCCGTTTCACCATGGCTTCAACGGTGGGAGTTAGTTATCCCTAGGTTAGCTTCGCAATGGTTGGCCCTAGATGGGATATCCCCATGACACCGCAAATGGCGCGCCTTGATTTGTGTTGAGCTGCTAGTGCAGTAGAAAGAAATGTGAATTTCTCCAAAGCGGAAGAGGAGTTGTTGGTGGAACAAGTGATGAAAAAGAAAGAGGTGATAGAAAATAAGAAGACTGATGCAGTTATATGGAAGGAAAAGGAGGCGATTTGGAAAGATTTGACTTCCGAATTTAATAGTGTCGGGCTTCTCGTTCCTAGAACAACTGAACAGCTTCAACTAAAATACAAGAGCCTTAAAAAACTCGTGTGGAAGAATAATGAGTATAATGATGATAAGTTCAACAGTAGGTACTTAATACTTCTATTTATATGTAGAATAATAAATCGAAACTCCGTCCGTCCGCCGTAAGTACAAGCAACTTTTCCTATTTAAGAATTGACGTAGAAAGTAAATAATATTCGGATCAAAAAGTTCCACCCGAGGTTTATCCCACAAACTTTTCATAACTGTAGGTAAATTTGAAGTCAGATTTTAGCATGGAACATGCTGTAGTCTTGACCTATTTTGGTCATATTTTATAGCTGCATTCATATTATTCATAAAGACACATAAACATCCATCAAATTAATCGGATGGATTAGTGATATGGACAGAAGTCATCTATTAAAAAATAATAAACCACTGTGGAAGGATTTTGCAGCTGGATGATAATCTCCAGCTCATCGTCATCATCCTCGATCGTTCTACGATATGCCATTCTCGAAATTTTACGTGGAATTCGTATTGCAAATGAAACAACAAAATGGCCGAAAACTGACAGCTATTACCACATATCACGCGGTAACCCTCAGAGTTAACGCGTTATTCCATGGATGAAGTAGGGAATAACATCTGGGAGTTAACTAGCTCGGTAGCCCTAGGGTTAACATTAACTCGAGGTGGTGAAACGCATTTTTGTCGCTATCTTCGAGTTACCAGTAACTCGAACCTTAACTCAAGGTGGTGAAATCCACCATTAGGCGCATAATGAGAACTGACCAGAAGAAGAGATGTACATAATAAAAATACAGTACACGGGTAGGTATCCAAGCATCAGTTCCCCCTGCTTAGACTCGACGTGGTTACAAGGATAGCATAAAAAGTACCCCACAAGTCACTGTGTTGAAAGAAACCCTTATCAGGCAGTGAAGGGCTCCAGTTCGAAACGAGGCATCAACCGTTAATTTATATAAGCAAGCAATAACATTCTGAACACGAGAAATAAATAAAATGAATTAGGAAACCATTGCACATGCTCCAAGAGTACGTACAGAATTAAAATTAGGTATTTGGGTGACATTTTTGATGAACATGGAAGATTTTTGACATATTTGTGACCGTAATACAAATCCAAATACCATGATTGATCCTCAAAATATTTCCCTTTTCATTAATCAACTATTTCAACACACAAATGGCATCCATTTATCAAAGCAGGCGATATTTTTGACGATACCTATGTTTAAACGTGGCGTATTAATAAAATCCATCTGCCAAAAGGACTTTCTTCAAAATTTAAAAACATAAGGGGATACAACTAATCTTCTATACTTCTAACATGCAGAATTCAACAAATTCATGTATTCATTTCCTCTTAAGCTGAGAACTCTGAAAATTATTGCTTATCTGTTTCAGTGTCTGTAAGAAAAAATAGTGATTCGTCAAATGCGTTCAATAATTCATATCTGTTCTGTACAGAATATATTATAACATTTCCCCATCCATTTGAAACTTTTCACTTTGAATTAAATCTTTTTCACTTTCTATAAAACCTTTTCCCCTTCAAATGAAGGTAAAAAATGGTTTAATTGATAGTTAAAAAGGGTTAATTCAACGTGAAAAATTTGATTTCAATGTGAAAAAGATTCAATTAGATGGGAAAATGCTTAGATTTTGTATTCTTAGAGATAACACACCCAAGTAAGCAGTATTCATTTGGATAAATGATGGAATAGGATTGATTGATTGGATGGAATTAGATTGATGAAAGTTCTTGGGACGAGGGCGAACGAGGGGGCTTATTCACATTGTCAATATTATTTGGGTTTCATTTAAATTGAGTACACTGAAAACAGAGAGCATTTGTGGAAACTGATTTGAAAATACACTTAACATATTAATACTATATAAATACATAACAAACTTTGGTTAAAAAACGTTCAACTTAAATTTTAAGAGGACACACCGCACAATATCATAAATAAAGAATTGTACTTAAATGAGTTTCTAAAACTCTCATTTTAAGACTAGTTCATTAAAATGAATTCAACTTAATTATCCAAATGAGAAGGGAAAATGCATATTTCCAAAACATCAACCAGAAAGACCAGTTGATAATCATCATAAATTAGAAAGTTGAAAATGGACATGGTAACTTCACTTCTTTGTGGAATGTTGGTCATCATTGAAACCACCTTTTCATTTGAAACCGAATCATAGGACGAATTTCTCCTCAGGAAATTGTGAATAATTTTGCGATTCATATTGCAAATTGTCGTGAGCAGTCCCTAGCAAATTGATCTACGGAAGATTGATACCTACTGGATGATATCAAGTACTCAGTAGTAGTAGTAGTAAAGAAATGAAAAGGATCCACAAGGTAAGTGAATGAGAACGCGATCAAACTCAACAAAGAAAAATTGAGAGATGCTAAGTTCAGTTGAAAAGCCATGTCCATTATTCCATCAAGTTCACTACATTATTCCAAAGGTTTTTACCAAAGATTTCCCCTATTTTTCGCTTGACAGCCAAACCCTTAAACCAAATATTTTTCATTCAAATTCTGACGTGGCATTCAATGATGAGAGTTCCACCCCATGATAATTTAGAAACAGTATTGTACCATTTGAGTTAAACACTACTCATTTGACAAAATATACTACGATCTCATCAGGTTAGTTCATGTTGCTATACAATTTGAAATAGGTACTAGCTCAACTGAATGATAACAATCCAACATTTCACTCACGAGTGAATCCATAACGAATTTCCCAAGAAAAAATAAAATCATTTTGAAAATTATATAAAATTGATAGTCATTTGGTTGATTTGGTTTTTGTCGTACTGTTGGAGGTACCAATGATAAAGAAGTAAACTCCCACCAAAAATAAAATTGAAATCCTATATGGATTGGTAGTGAGGCTGCAATCAAAACGCTCACTTACCTAACTGGAGCCACGACGACTCCAAAAAAGAACCATCTGATAGGCACTTCTAAGAAGAGGTGATAGCAGACAGCAAAGGTCTCAACCGGCTGTTTGTTGTTATCATTGAAATGATAGGCTTCAGAAACAGTGCCAAGCAACAACATTGAAACGTCCTTTATCGACCTTGAACAAGTTTGAACATACCCTTTAGTTCAGACTTGCACGAGAGTTCTTTTGCTTCCCAACTGCTGGGAAGCATTTATATTTTCCCTCCTTTTTTTTAGCAAATTATATTTTCCCTCCTTTTTTTCCTGTTTTGTATGTACACATTCTATCTATTCTTCTCAATCACAATATTAAACATTGAATTATTGCAATAAAAAAAATACAAATTATTATCATGGTATTATTGTATAGTTAATTTAGAACCACTATATTGGAATTTTAAGAATAAAATAACTCTCACATGTAGTTGTGAGAACAATATTTTTTCTGGGGAAATTCGAACATCCGATAAAGTAACAATTTAGTGTTGCAACAAAGTTTTTCAAGACTTACATATAAAAATAAAATTTTCAAGACGGTATGAATTTACAAAATAAGTACAGAATTGACCTATAAATCTAAGCAGTGAGTTTTTCACTCGAGTATAACTCTGGAGAATTAGGCCTAGGTTAATTGACGGTGATGAAACACGAGTCATCCTGGTTGATTCTGTCTCCTGTAAACAACCATTCGGAATTTATTAAGAACTTCAGAATAACTTCTTATTTTGATAATTTCAATCGATTTTTGACCATTCAAATCTTATTTGAACAAATGGAAGGTCACTTTTCTTAGTAGATTTAGCTTAAAATCTTAATATTCCACATCCAAACTGACTACACATTATCTCATGCATCACGTGTTTCCAACGAATTCTTGTCATGTTAGGATACTATACATTCCTTGGATAGATGTAACCATAACAATACTTCTCACCTCAGACTTCATCAGGTCCCAAGTCACTTGGAGGTATTGCTGTTGAATTTGTTTCGATAATTTCTTCATCTTTCATTTCATCACGCTCTTTAACTGTAGATTCGAGGGCTCTAATTCTGTTTTCATGTTTAACAATCATAGCTTTGAGTTTCCTAATTTCTTCTTTAAACTCCTTCACAATATCAGCCTGGAAAATAATGATGCTCACAAGAATCATTTTTATACGAGTACATGGGGAGGTCGTTTTCCAAGTCTATAGTGGAGGAACGAAAGGAAGGAACTGCAGATATGCACACATGCACACAAGAGGGCTTCGTTAAGCCAGTACCAATTGAACACCTCAAGCACCTCCTTTCAATTGGAGGTGATGTAATGGAATCTAATTTCTATAAAGTTCTTTGGATTGCAGCATTCAACGTAGTTTTAGACCATCACCAACAGATGGCATATGAATAGTATCCATGCATCAAGTAGCGTCAAAGAGCTTATAATAGAAAGTCTACACCAACAGCCAATGGGAGATTTTCACACATTTTCAATTAGCGAATTTTCGAAGAAAATGAAGCTATTGCAATGGCTTCAAAATTTTTGTAATGAAAATTTTCGAATTTTTTTTTCCATGGAAATCCGTTTTAGACCATTCTAAAATGATTCCTGAAATTTAACCTTTTTTATATGTATATATATATTGTCACTCCAGACGATATCTGCCCGTGGAATCGAGATAAAAAATCCAAAAAATTTTAAAATGTCAATAATATCAAAAGAAAGGATGAGTTCGTTGGCCAGAATTTTTGGAGTACTCCAAGGGGTCAAATTTTGAAAATTTAGTTGCAAAAATCGCTTTAAAAAACGTGTTTTTTGATGTTTTTGGTGTAAATTACCATCTTAAACCTTGGAACATATGGTATATTCGGAATCAACGTGAAATTTCTTATAGGAATCACCCACCAAATCGGTTAAAATCATCCTTCGAAAATTCGCTCATCATGGGACATTCGCTGCATCTTCCTGGGGTAGAGCCTGAAGTAGCGATAAGAGCAGAATTTTCTGAATTATAAAAGAAGCTTGGAGCTTGTTCTGTGCCTTTCGTACTATCCTTCGAGGTCCTGGTTCCCAAATTAGCCCTTGATACCGCACTGATGAAGAACTAGCAGGTGTCAGTGCACAAGGCTCATAACCCAACAGCCCCAAGCTTCCGGGATTGGAACCCCAGACTTCACTAAAATCAAACGCTCTAAAAATCTGAGCTATTCTGCCCTGGATACAATACAAAAAGTTCCATTCATGAAGCATGAGTTGGTGAGCGAATT
>JAEMON010000001.1:83520792-83549395 GCA_030264115.1 Lygus lineolaris | reverse complement strand
CAATAGCTTCATTTTCTTCGAAAATTCGCTAAAAAAAAAAAGCTAAGGCTTTCAGGAATCGTTTTAGAATGGTCTGAAACGGATTTCAATTAAGAAAATTTTCAAAAATTTGCATTATTTAAATTTTGAAGCCATTGCAATAGTTTCATTTTCTTCGAAAATTCGCTAAAAGCAATATAATATGTAGCATCCACAAATTAAGGACTTCCTTATTTTTCCTCCACAGATAAATCTTCACATTTTATAATCATTAGCATTCCTCAAAGGGACAAGGAGCGCAATAAATCCGAAATATTAGCAGGTCAACGATTGACGTGCTGTCTGTACCATTGACCTGCACTTTCAATTCCTTCTGACAATTTTTGATTCCCTCTGACGGGGAAACTGTTTTTTTGGTGTGTGTGTGAATTTTTGGGCAGAACCTCGGTTGAGTTTTACTCCCACCATGTTAAATTTGTTCTACAATCTTCCAGGCTCTCAAACAGCTCAACACAGAAGTGGGGTTTTTTCTTTTGTTCATGCATGAGTCTGTATCCCAATACGAGCCCAGCAAGCATGTTCAAAATAGCTGGTATTGGGTAGGTAACTGACAAATATAAAACTCACCGATAATGTTTCTTCATTGGGATTGGGTCTCGTCTTCTTATCTAAAATATTGGCCTTTTTGTTCACTCTAAGTTCCGTTTTTGGAGCTGTTGATGGAACATATCCACCCCTCAGAGATATCAACAGAGGTTCAGCATCCTTGCCAGTGGCCCATTCATCAGCTGTGATGGCAGGGTTGTCACCGACAGTGTCAGGGTACAAGTCTTCTTGGAAGAGTTCACTCTGAAAAGAATCAATAATGATGGTGAGGTTCAACAACTACATAACAACACACAGATAACAACATATTATAATAGCTTCTACATCAATGGGCGACAGACATGATTTTAAAAAATGTTTTTTCTCAAAACCCTGTAATTACGAAACATGATAGCATAAACATGTTTAGTAGCTATTGATTTTTTTTCTCAAATAGTTTGAAATTAGACGTTTCAACAATAGGCGAGAAAATAGTAGGTGGGAAATACCGCCACATCATCAGTCAATGGGCATTTTCAGAAGCCACCTACAGACCATTCTGTAGGAGCCAGCGCTCTATGAGGCGTATGGATACTTGAGAATCTATGCCAGCAGCCCCTTAAGGGTCTCTCATCCCCCCCCCCCCAACTAGTTTGAATGTGATATGATTTCTTCTTAATAAGTACTTTAAAACTTGCGTCTGTGGGGCGGACCTCGAAGGCTGCAAGCAGAAGGGCAAGGGCTGCAAGCGGAAGGGCGAGCGCTCTGACGGCGTTTCAGTGAAATGAACCCGCGATGCAGTTGGAAATGGTATTTGGGCATTTAGGTTTTTTATATTTCTAGATAGGCGTTAGCCTTAGGTTCTTGCAAGTGAATAACAGTTAGGGTTGCAACATTTTCTCGAGTTAGGTATATAAAGTATATTCTAGCAGAAAACAAGTAAAAATAAAGTATTTCCACGAAAGTTCCTATCCGCCAAAACTGGGTAATTCGTTATTCTTAATTAGGATTATCCCCTTCCAACGCCTACGTTTTTAGAATGTAAGAGTAGGTCATGTAAGATTAGGCCTACCAAATATTTTTCAAAGAAAAATGATGGACAACAATATTAGACAAAAACGATTAATTTGAAATGAAGATAGAGAAGCGATGAAGACGGCAGGTATTTCGCAACAGAGGCTCATCGCCAAAAACCCAAGTTTAACCGCAGCGATGAATAAAAGTCATGCAGCATGGCTCTAAGAGCAAACTTTCAAAGAACAGTTGTTGAAAATACACACGTACAAAACACGCAGTGCATGTTGAAAAATATCTCAATCTTACTGATGGTTTTGTGAATTTCACACCAAAAAATCGCGATGTTTACCCTACATATGCATGCTTGCAATCTGTGACCAGTTGCACTCGACTTAGCGTGAAAACACACTCACTTGGAAAATAATACCCCACATGCCCATATTGTCAAAAAGCATTTTTAGTCATTTTTTGGACCAGTAAATAGTAAATTTTGACACCTTTTTATGGACCTACCGAGCTGGCCAACGAACATCACCTGTTGATTGCCAAAACCAATTTTTCTGCGTTAAACGAAATGTTTACAGTGTAATTTATGGGAGTTATTGTCTGGAAATACGGCCTATAAATAAATACATAGGTATAGATATATACAATTACATACGACAAAAATGTAGATCCAGAGGCAGAAAATTTTCAAGTGCAGAATCGATGTCACTACTTCTATCAATATTCTAATAATGTATTGATTAAAATCTAGGATTGTGATCTATGATGATGTCTGAAACGAATTTTGGGATGCTCCCAAGCCCCCCCAACCCCACATCTTAAAATTTGAAGCCATCCCAATAGCTCAATTTTCTTGGAAAATTGATGAAAACGAACCAATTTGTTTCTCAACACCTAGGTAGAACTAAGTAAGCATGAAATATTTGGCTAGTAAAAAAAAATATCAGACTGAGGAAGAAATTTGGTAGGAAGGTCTACCTGTACGTACATAGGTACCTACTAATAACTTCAAAGCCATTTTGGAGGGTAAAATTAATTCAAATTCTCGCACAAACCAATGGCTCCCCAATGACCAGGAAGCAAAATAAGAGCGTCCTAATGAAATATCAAACTTAATATTGACTGTGTACTCGTTTTGCTCATTCACATAGGTACCTACGTTTACGGGATCACTAATAATGCTTTCTTTCATTGTATAATTCAGAGAACTGTGAGTTTCCTAGTACATGAATAACTCTGTACTGAGTACAGTATTTGTAGTGTAATGTACTGTCACGTCCGAAATTTCAATTATTAATTAAAACTAAACGATTCTTGAGGTTCGAGGCACCTACTCCACTTGGGGGGGGGGGGGGGGGGGGGGGGGGATGAGTTTCGCTGGCTTGCCGGTAGAGCGCACAAGTTAGAGACTGTCCCGGGAGTAGTATAACAAGTGCGGTGTCGCAGAGTTTTGTTTTCCCGGCAAATGAACAATTTCTTGGTTTTTTAATATTTAAGAGGTGCCAGAGTAATCTCGAAACACTTCCCCTTCCTTTCCCAGTTACGTAGTGGTCATCTCCAAAAAACTAGTGCACGACAGAGCCAAGCACTTGGGGAATCTTTCTTTGTAAGATACCTTACAGTACTCAGAGTTTAATACTCGAACTTTGTAGTTTACATAGGTACTACCTTTCTAGGGACAGTCATGGATATGACTTGGCATAGTCCAGAGTTGTTTAAGCGGTAGAATCTTGATATTTCGCATACTGAAACATCACATCCTCGTTTCGGCATAAAACCAATCCCTCTTTGGGGATCAGGCGTTTGGAAAGTATTAATGTAGTGCACAAACGGCGGCTCAGCTGTTATTTCAAAATACCGTATGACACTGTCGCCCTGTAAAAGATTAAATTTAAACTTTATTATCACTAAATTAATACATTTAATCAAGAGATTCAAACATAGCTTTTCTAATAACATTAGTGTGTTTGCTACACATAAACCAACCATTTGTTAACCATAAGCTTCTAAGAAAAACGTCTGCCAAGTTGGGTGTGGCACATAGCTTCCTCGTATCCATAACATGATTTTATATATACAACATATATGTAATCAAAATCATCAAAGGGATTACTACCTGCACAATCCCTGAAAATTCCATCAAAATCGATCATTGAAAATTTTCGAAGTTATGAGAGCTTCAAATTTGCGCATGCGCATTAGATACCGCTGATCCGATCTTGATGAAACTCATAGGACACTATCGAATCTCCTATCCTCAACTTTCCTCCAAATTTGAGCGAAATCGGACCATTAGGTCGCGAGAAATTGATGTTTCAAGGATTTCATGTTTATGCAGGCGCAGCAGCTACCATTGGACGGCTGGTAATGAATGTCATAGGGGACTCAGGGGCCTAACCCGCGTAATCTCTGAAAATTTCATCAAAATCGGATGGAAATTGTGGAAGGTATGCGTGTTGCAAGGATTCCCCGACAAACAGACAGACACGTAACCAAAATTGTTCAGGAAGGTCTAAAACGTAAAACGCGAGTTGAAATTTTGATTTTGGAGGCAAAAAATTGTTCAACTCCCAAAAGTGAAAACAATGCTTCCGCTAGGTACCTTGGTAGACCCGGAAGCAAAATGGGTAAACCTGGGTTTTATAGGTAGAACGATTAAAAAAAAATAAAAAAATGAGTATCTACCTTTCCACAGAGGTAAACTAAGTTTGTATCAGGATCATAAATTGGAAACATGACACCATTACTTGTGTCCAGTTCAACCATGACTATTGGCTCAGTGAGATGTTCTGGTGCTCTGAGGGAATACTGCCTTTCTGACATTTTACTGAAGCCAGTGGTGAAAATAAGGCCACTCTTCAAGTATATTGCCCTAGTCGCCTTACTTCCTTCGTGACACACTGCTTCCTAGAAAACAAAAGTAAACAAAATAAACAATATTAGCTGATTAATTGTTGGAATTGACATACTCTTTATGTGGTGATGTATAAGGATTTTATATTATTAACATTCTACGTAAAGATCGTGCCAGAAAACACTAACAACTTTGGGAAGATTCCTAAAAAATGGCCACACACCAAAGAATTTAGAAAAGGGGAGTGGGCATAGCAACCTCAAAAATGGAACCTTTTGAAGCTACCTACCCTTCAAGCAGCAGAGCCTAAATGTGGTGTAGGGTGTTAAGTAACTTGTTCTGTGGGTTATGATCAGAGCCCTTCACAATATGGCACTTATTTTTGGGTAATAGGGCCCTAAAAAATATGGCAATATTTCACTTATTCGGCTCGATATGGCACTTATTTTTCAACCCTCCCCAACCATCCCAGTTATTCTGAGGATAACATAACAACATGCAAGTTATTTATACTTGCAATATTTAGTTTATTTACAAGATATTATTTACAAAGCTTTATGCAAATATAGTTTTAATTTGAAAATTTAATATTTTATTAAATTTTATTTTATTTTAATTTTATTTATTTATTAAATTTTATTATCAGGTGGGCTGCAACGCTTTCCATGGAAAATCCAAGCCGTCAATTACTCAGAAGGTATTTCATTTTTGGAAAAGTTTTCTCCACATCAGCTGATGTTGCCGGGCGTAGTTCACAGCAAGGACACCAGGTTCCCAGCCTTCCTTCATAGTGACTTCCTCACCAGACAGAGTGGCAACAATATTGTTGACTTCCTTCCACCCAAAATTCCAGCGAAGGACTAGGGGAATAGAAGAATAGGGGGAAATCACGTTAACCGCAAATGTGGGTAAACATGAGATCCTTTTTTCGAAGTTGGGATGTAGTTATTTTATGTTTTCGGGGGTGCTGAACACGAATTTGAGGTTTTTGAAAGTCAATTTTGGATCCAAAATTTATTTTTAGTAAAAAATAATAATTTTGGTTTTTTACGACACAATATTGAATTTGGCCTCATCAATGAACAAAACTAAAGTCTTCAACCAGCCACGTTTATTTTTGAAAAATATCTTCATTAAAAATCCCACTTAGAAAGTCCACAACTCTGCGCTCTGCGTTTTACTCTACCTCTGCAATTGGGAATGGGGTTTGGTGGAACACAAAAAAGTTTGCAGAGTGCAGAGTGAAACTAGGGATTCGAAGAGTCTTTTTCGTGGAACAGTATCATAAAGTTGAATGGTGGAACACTTTTACTCTGTACTCTTGCAAAGTGAAGAGTTGCAGAGTTGTTTCGTGGAATAGGCCCAAGGTCTCTATGAACAATGCTGGCACAAGACTGAAAACTGGGTTTAGACATAATTTGGGTGGAAATTGAAATCATGGCCATTCAGAAGGGGTGTAAGTGAGATAGGACATTTTAAAAACTTACCATTTTCGTACACAGCTTGCAGAATATGAGGGCCTTAGAACCAGAAGGGCGAATTTCAGATTTGCGATTTTAGAAATTCGCCTTCAAAGTCTATATTGACCAGAAGGGCGAACTTCTAATATGTGTGTTAGTAAGTGCTAGAAGGGCGAACTTGGGGTTGCCAATTTGTTCTTTTTTTAATAATCTTAATGATTAGGTAGATTGGTACCTATATTATTAGAATCATATTTCAGTATTTTCATGTAGTCCCAACCTACTCCTCTCTGTTGATCCCATATCTTTTCTTGCAATGCAATAAACATTAGAAGCCAGGGTTCCTAAACCTTAATTCTTACCTTCTAAATAGGTAGTTACGTACTCGTGCTACATACTTAGCACGTACTACGTGCTTACCTTGTTTATGTCAGGTTAAATACATAAACAAAAGATGGAAAACTGTAACTCATTTATGTATTTATTCAAGTACTGAATGCCAAAATTCAAAAAAACCACTAACAAAAAAGTTAAAATTTCAAAACTGCACCGTCCAACCGTACCGACAAGCAGGAGTTCTTCTAAACCCATTTTGACGTCGAAATGTATGAATGTGAAAAAAACATATCCATTCAACAAAACCCCAATGCAGATCTCCGAAATCATTTCAAAAGATTTGCCAGACCTACGTCGATGACTGATTTGAATATTCTAGATTTGCTCCTACTATCTCGGTCTGATGGCTGATCAGGTCTGCCAGAAATGTCTGCTAGTGAATGCCATGGTAATAAGATTTCCGTGTTCCGTGGATATACTGCATAAGCAATGGAATGTTGTAAAAAACACATTCGTAATACGCTATTTCGATAAAAACTCACCTCTTCAATAACTCCGGTTCGTGGATTGATGATTCTCATTTTTTTATCTTTGCAAGTTGTCAGCAACTGAGACCCATCCCAGTTCCAACTAGCACTGTACACAATATCAGGATGGCAGTCAATGTGAACTAAAACTTCACCTGTTCCCACGTTCCATATAGCAACTTGGTTGTCTGAGCCTAAAGATATAAACTCCAATTACACAAACAAAGGGAACGAATCAAATCAGGAATGAACTCTTTTAACCTGAGAATATACAATAATTTGAAAAAAATGTGTGTTTAATTACCAGCTGTGAGGAGTACATTCAGGGCAGTAGGATGCCATAAGACAAGGCCAACTCTCCTCTGATGGTAGAGTAGATCAACAATAGGTTCAGTCAGTGTTCTACAAAAAAACATCGTATTGGAGATGAAAATTCATGAGAATTATATGAAATGAAGAATTATGAGAATTAGATGAACAATGCACGAGTGATAACATCACAAATATTGAACTGAGAAGAACTTGAAAGGGAAGGGAAACAATCAATAAATGCTTCAAAGTAATTCCAAGCGCAGTTTTAGCGAATTTTCGAAGAAAATGAAGCTACTGAAATGGCTTCAAAATTTTAGTAATGCAAATTTTAAAAATTTTCTCCATGGAAATCCGTTTCAGACCATTTTAAAACAATGAAGTTTAACACTTTTTCATATATGTGTGTGTGTGTGTGTGTGTGTAATTATATTGCGGGTTCACAATCAATATTTCTTGTCTACAATGAGTATACCTACCTACCAGTTATTATTATTACCTGAGAGTTGTAGGTCTTTTCATTACGCAAGGAAGTATGTAACTAAGGAAGCTTATAAAAGTAAACGAGAAACTCAATCCGGTGGAAACCAGGAAGAGTTGCTTTTTATCAGCTGATCTTTGAACAGGGATTTGGCCTACTAGGGAAGATTTGCGATTCATACTTATGTTTCTGACTTTTTTTGTTCAACCCTCAAGTCCTTACAGGGAGGACCCCCCGGTTGTCCTAAAATTCTTCGCGAGGTCTCATTTGCCACTAAAAATTGTATCCTTCTTGAAATTGATGGAAAAATATACCTTCCTATTTGAAGTTTTCGAGCTAGGACGTTTTACAGATTTCATCTCCGATTTTCTATCCCTTAGAGAAGACTAACAGTAACACCAAGCGCCGGGGCACAACTACACCCCAAATTAAACCGGTATACCGAATTTCATTCATTTTGGTCCATGGTGACTGAGAAAAGTACTACGTATCAAGAAACATAAAACATCAAAGTTTGAGGGGGATCAAGGTTTTGGGGGGGGGGGGGGGGGGGGGGGTTTAAAAAAAAAGTTTTTCGCGCTCGATTCCAAAGGTTCATTATGGAAAAAGATAAACCAAAATAAGCACGGCGTTTTTATTACTTTTTCTTAGCCAGAGTTAGGTTGGAATACTATAGTGAAGAGCGCAGAAAACAGGATATTCAATTGAACAGGCTCGCAAGGGACTAAATCACTCGCAATACGGGCGTCCCCAACTTGTCCTGAAGATAGGAAAAAAATTCCATCAAATTCCCGTAGAAAAAATAAGATTTCCTTCCATGAAATCAACATGTCCCCGTTACACCAACATGTTCCCACAGAAAACGAAGGACAATAGAGAAAACTACCTTGCAAATTGCACAATGTCGATTCAATCGATTTTTTGATCAATTCGATTGACTGATGTTAATCAATTGATTCAATTGATTGAAAACGCATTTTTGGATCAGTAGGTACCAGATCATCAGTCGCTTATTGAAACTACAAATTATTATTCGACGGCTTATTATTTCTCTGTATGGATAAAGTTTCAGCAAAGATTACACTTTTCCCATAGTTCAATACCGTCGTCAGGATTAAAGATTCACCCAATGAGCTAATTTGATTGGCGTTTTAAACGTGTGTAGGGGGGGTTTAAAAAACAAAAATGTTGTCATACTCGCGAATATGCGAATTTAAATTTCAATGGCCACCTTATACAGGAGAGAATCAATCAATCAATTTTAGTAGCTCAGCAATTAGGTTGATCATTTCAAAGTGTTGCAATTTTAGACTCAGTATCACACAATCTTTGAACCTTGATCTTTCAAGATGTAATTCAGCAGGAAAGCACATTTCAACTTGTTTTTTATTGTAATTACTATCATCATTTATTGTATC
This sequence comes from Lygus lineolaris, assembly GCA_030264115.1. Lineage (NCBI taxonomy): Eukaryota > Metazoa > Arthropoda > Insecta > Hemiptera > Miridae > Lygus > Lygus lineolaris. Next base: position 83,540,423 of record JAEMON010000001.1, on the reverse strand, counting down.
TTCAGTATACACTGCTTCCAGATTTTTTGTACACTTCAGATTGTCATTCAAGTCAATCTGGTGCTATCCGAGAATTCAATCAGTTTGGGAGACATTTATGTTGCTTATCTATCAATTAATGACGAAACCATATTGCACCAATAAGAAATAATAAGGATATCACTACCAACTTTGGGATTGTTGCTTCCGAGTCTGCAGGGTCTTCAAAATGAAAAAAATGTTTATGCTCCAAAATTAAAATTTCCACATTAATTAAAATTTCTCCTGAACAAATTTGGTTCCGTGTCTGTCCGCCTGTCTGTCCACATTTCCTTGCCACAGCCATAACTTCCACAATTTTGATCCGATTTCAATCAAGTTTTCAGGGTTTGTGTGGGTTAGCCTCGTGATGGTCCCGTATGAATTCCATTGTCATTGGACTAGTGCTTGGGTAGCGTGAGCGCATAGGCAAACGTGAATTTCCTGATACCCCGATATCTCAGTTCCTAATTGACCTATTTCGCTCAAATTTGTAGGATAGTTGATGCCTGACTCCAAGACATTAATCTATTAATTTCGTAAAGATTGGATCATTAATAGATACTGCGCAAGCCCAAACTTGAAATTTGTTGTTATAGACGTAGCTACAGAATAACTAGACCAATTTCAGTGGAATTTTCGGAGATTAATCGAGTTAGACCCTAGACATTCCCTATGAATTGCATTGCCATCAGACCACTAATAGAGATTGTACTGGGATTGAACTGAGATTGTACTGGGTAGCCCCTAGATAGTGCCCTATTAATTGAATAGCTATCGGACCACTTGTAGCGTGTGCGCATGCGCAAACGTTAATTTCCTGAAACTACGATATCTCAGTTCCTAATGGAACTATTTCGCTCAAACTCGAAGGGTAGTTGGGGGCTAACCCAAGACCCATGAAGTTCATCACGGGTTGGATCAGTAATATCTACTGCGCAAGCGCAAACTTAGAGAAACGCTGTTTTTTCCGGCGAATTTCAGCCGTTGCTTGAGGTTAAATGGCGGGTTTAAATCTTTTTTGCCCCTGTGCTTTGTATTGTCCAAAAATAAATATATTTTAATTTTTGGTTGCCCTGCATTCTATCATCATGGGCACGGCGAACCGTTCATTTCTAGTTTTATAAAAATTTAATGGTGACATACTGTGAAGGCCACGAGGAAGATTCTGTGCTATGTCCTTGGCTGTGTATTTTTGATTTGACATTAATGAATTGGAGAACACCACCCAAGGGCAGAGTGTACCTGGCAGACTGAAGGGCTCAAATGCAAGATGATAGGAATAAAAGTCAAGGAGAGAGGAAAAAGAACAAACATACCTGGATATTCCATGATCTGGAATTTGCCACACTTTCACGACGCAATCCTCAGATCCTGACGCAATGACGTTGTCATTATGAGGACACCAAGCAATATCAAGTACGGGACCTTTGTGGCCCCCAACTAGTGGGTGGTCAGCAGCAATTCGACCAACCTAATAAAAAATTGAAAGGGTTTAGACGTTTTGATGTCACACAACGCTCATAGTACAACCTGCATACTGTTTCTACCACAATCTGTAAGACATATTAATATATTTCTTCTTAGCATTTACCTGCCCTCTCTAATCCCTTTAGATGGTAGATGCCTTTTGACAATGTCGCACCCGTTGTGGAATAAGGGCACAACTCATGTGCGAACACTGTGGAGTTGTTCCCTTATTCCACAACGGGTGCGATATGTAGTTCCTCTAGGGAAGGTTTAAGTTTACATACCAAGGCCAAAGACTGCTGGATAAGATTGGAGATTGAAATCTATCTGTCATCATCTGGCTTTATCCTGTGCATATGATAATTTGTCGCCAATTTACCACCCTCAAAAGTGGCATACATTTTTTCCCCTCCTATAGCTGCGGAAAAAATTAATAGCTGAGAGATAACTAGTGAATTTCTAAGTACCTTACAATTTTCTCCTGCTTTTTTCCAATTTAGCCTATTCCAAATCACCGAAACTCCAACGCAAATCACCAAATCCGAACGCAATGCAGCCACCACAAATTTGTCAATTCTCACTTCAAGGTTTCTCCACATATTCTGCCACCTAGAGCTCGCCCTTGATACATAAACCTCAAATTGAATACTTTCTAATGCGACCTTGGGGGGAATCCTGCAATAGTCTTCAGGTTGTTCCGTATTGTAGGAGAATGTACCAAGACAGATGAAGACCGACAAATTGAAACTGGTTTCTGAAGATGCCAGAACATAAAAATTCCTTACTGATGGTGGAGAAGAAAAGTTTTCTCCCTATACAGCATCTAAAGCCAGAACCGAAGCTGGGCTAACCCGAAGAATATAACAATCCTCGTTATTTCACAGGAGGCCTAATTCAAGGATTGCATTCCTGGGCACATATTACGGGATGTAATGATACACCCAACGAGGTAGTATAAGTAGTGGATCATGAGGACCATGGGTGGGTTGCAGAAGCAGTTGCTTCCTCTCTGAACGCCATATCACACTGGCGTCCGCGCCCTTGGAAGTTGAAAAAGAATGAGCGATAGTCAAGAAGACCTTGGGACGCTGGCATCCGAAAAATTGGACGTCAAAAGTCGAGACGCTAGCGCTGGAACCTAGAAGCGGCCACGATTGAAATACACGTCTATAACCTGATTTTCCATTTACCTACGACTTTTTTCAAGTCTCATTATGCCTTCTTTTCAAATTGGAAAAGTATCGATATTGCACCTCAGCAATATTATAAGTAGGTATGTCCTAACTTGATCAAATAACTCAGATTCAAATTACAATTACCAACCTGTCTCAAAATCGTAAACACAAAAAAATGTGGTTATCATAGTTGAACAAAACTCATTGATTTTGGAAAAAATACCTTACTAAAATAGGTCCCTACCTGCCTACCTACCTGTTAACTGTTAGGTACCTATATAGGTAGGTAGGTACTTACCTACCACTTATACAATTTTGATAGAACATTCTAGATTATGACCTCTAGGACATTTCCGAAAATCAAAATTTGTGCAGAGATAAATATTCAACAAAGTTTGAGGCTAATACAAATTAAATTAAAATTGGTAATATAAACAATTGAAAGTGCTTACCTAAGTTAGTAAGTAGGTACCTAAGGAAAAGTGACTGAATAGGTGGAAAATAAATATTGCTTATTTTTATGGTAGGTAGGTACTCACTAGATACCTACCACTCAAGTTTTCACAATAGTTAGGTACCTACTTAGTCAATAGGACCTTCCTGCCTATTTTCGAAGTGCCTTTTAGGAGGTAGGTAAACATACCTTTCCATTTTTATCAAGATAGATGGAAGTATTCCCAATAATACCCACTCATTTTTCAAAAATAGTCACCTCGCCCGTTTGGTAAGTGAGGTACCTACCTATCTCTCAATATGAATGATGCCTGGAGTAAAGACCAATCAGTGTCAGGCACAAAAAGACAGAACAGTCAAAAGACAGTCATGGAGAAGAAGCTAGGTTACAAGAAGGTTGTTTCTCGGCGTCCCGATGTGGTCGTCTGGGAGCAATGGGAAAGAGGTAGAGGAAGGAGCGCAAAGCAGCCGGAAGCACTCCCATTAGCTCTCCCCTCAGTCCTCTTCACCCTTCGGCGTCAGCGTCCAGGGACTCAGGCACCGGGACGCAAGTGTGATATGGCCTTTACAGGACCCAAGTATCCTAGAATACCTTGCAAACCTGTTCTCTTCTCTGATTGGCCACTGTCAAATGATGTGACTTTTCACTTGGACTTCAAAATGGAGTCACTTTGCTTTGAAACTTTATTTTCAATGAGCTTGGGAACAGCATGGGCGCCGCAATAAAGAACCATAGAAAGGTGAGCCCCCCTCATCCTAATGCTCCCTCTACTTATACCACCTCGATGGATGCACCTGATCACTGAGAATTCCAGGGGGTCTCTAATTCACACACTACTCATAGGACGATGCATACAATTACGAAAGGGGGTTTTCAATGTATGACAACGACCAAAACTACACAGGATTTTTCGTCATAAATAAGCAATTTCAAGAATAGATTATTTGAATAAAAAAACTTTTTCTATACGTCCAATGGTGCCATTGATTTAGGGATTCAGTAGTTTTTTAATCAAGGGGGAGACTGGAAGTTATTAATACTGCTGCACCAATTTTATTATCCAGTTAAGTGTATGGGTTAAGTCCTGCAGACAGCGTATAGTAGGTACATGGACGGATGTGGGGGTGGGGGTGAACTTTTCCCCTCATGCTCGAATCTAAAGATTCATTATTGGAGACAAAAACCCAAACGGGAAGTTGCCACCCAAACCATCTCAACAAACAGCTGATTGACTCTCGCTAGTGTTCAAAATACGTAGGTACCTATCGTACATTGATGGGAATCAGTGGAAGAAACATTTAAAATTGAATGGAAAATGAATGAGGTATTCCAGACGTTTTCCTATGAAAACTAGGTACCTTGTTTATGGATAACAAAAAATAGAGTACAGTTGCCAGGAAAATGTTCAAGTGAAATTAGCTAGTCTGATGAAATTCAGAGGGTTAGAAGGTAAAAATGTTAAAATCGGGCTGGTATTGTGACGTAGGCGTATTTTGATATTTAGGTACAAGGTCAGACTGTCAATGTTAGCCTGGGGCAAGGAATGCTATCTTTAAGTGGATCTTCAAGGTGTTTGCTCACTGCAGCCAAGATCATTCCATGTATGTTGTTCATTCCACAGGTGTGTCGATACTGATCTTTGTTGTAACTGTTCCTACCTGCTCTTGTTTTTCGTTCTATTTTTTACCCTAAACAAATGAATGCAGTTGCCCCCACATTACATACATTTTTTTACATTCTTCACAAAACCATCATTCATCTTTCTTATTTCAGACTCACTGGATTACCTCATTACTAGGAAAATATTAAAACCATAAACAGAAGACAATCGTACTAGGCTATCTACCAGATTATCAAGAGCATGCACTAGTTTGATAATTTGTATGCCATTGACAAGACATTCTCCACTATCTCAATAATTGAGCTAGGATCGAAGACATGCCATTTTGCTTTCTTCGATCTAAAACTGAAAATAAAAATTCATTCCAATAACTCACTTATTTTTATAATTTTCTGGTTCCATAACGATCACTAAGAAAAACAGTAGTTGCAGGTGAATAATTTTAAAACATAAGGCCTCGGCAGACTCTCTGACACGAGCCTAATAAATGAATACTTTTCGTTGTATTTTGAATGCGAAAGGGGCAATGTTTATTTTAATATTTTCATTGGAAAGGCCAAATTGAGATACTCATCACGGTACATCTATGACGTCACAGGCGTTCTTTCCATTAATATTATGGCCAACATAACTGGAATGCAAGCTACAACTTTGCAGATGTGGGTTTTTAGGGGCGTTGAATCCAAATTGAAAGATAAATATGGCATTCTGGTCCATAGAAGATACCCATAGCAAGGTACAGCTCCTAGCGTCTGGCTGGGGTTTGAGTGTAAAGTGAAGTAATATAATTCCTAGGGAATTTTCGCAATAAAATCATCTGGATCCTAGGTAACTAACATAAATTAACTTTTCTATTGCTTATGAAATTCAAGATAAAAAATGAATACCTTATTGTGTGGCAGTACAATAAAAGCACCACCACCGGCAGACTCCACAATGATGGCGAGAAATTTTGGGTTGACTGCACAGAACGTTGAATCCCACGAAGATTTGGAAACTCTAATGTTGTCGTAACATTGTTCTCTCTTCAATGGAGTTCCGTAGACGTGTCGGAATTTGCTGCTTCTCACGACACGGAAAGACATCTAATGGAAAATTAAAATAATTATTATACAAAATCTTAGGTGTTATAAGTACAAAGATGAAGAACATGAACGAGGAACCAGAATAATATACTATGAGCATTCTCGAACGTATCAAATAGGAATAAGAGAAAATTTAAGCTGCAGTAGATTTTCAGCTGAATAGAACATTTTCGTCATTTTTTTTGCTCGTAAAAAAAAAAACAGACGTAGACCTACGGTTCTACAGTAAGATAATTTAATAACGATTAATTTTACGCCATTCAACTCCGAAGCGTAACAACGAACATTTCACCTTAACATCAAATACAAACAAACACAACCACCTGGTCTCCCTAACGCTCGAAGGTGGGATATTTTAGCCGTGACGTGACAGTCGTGACGTGAGGGAAAAAATGGAAATGTCCTGTTAATCACCATTAAATGATAATAATTCAGAACTCCATGGTGTTCTACCTACCCAATGAATATAATGGATGAGGAACGGCGATTCACAATCGTGTCTCTGGCATCTGCCTGGCATTCAGTTAGAGATGTGACCGTGATATTCCTTGAGTTTCCCAAGTAATTTCCCAACATACAATTGAAGAATTGATTATTTCACGAATGTGTTTTTTGACCACTTTCTGTTGTTCAATTGTGCAATGTAAATAATGTGTTGTGTTGTGGCATCATCTGTCAGATGTTTGGTAGGAACGTGATCGTGATTAACCTCAATAATTGATTTTGCTTCCGTACTACAACAGATAGGAAGCTATATATTCGTGCAAGGAGTTAAAAAAATGTTTGGAATCCAAAATCAAATTTTCACTTGCTTTTTGCATTTCAAAGCTTACTGAACAATTTTGGTTCCGTGCCTGTCTATGGTCAATTCCTTGTCCCACCCAAAACTATACGAAATTATGATCCCTCTTTGATGACATTTTCAGGTATTGTATGGGTTAGCTCCATCATGAATTATGTCGCATCGTCGTCAGACCCCAAGTAGGGTGTGTGCATGCGCAAACGTGAATTTCCTGAAACTATGATATTATGGTTCCTAATGGACCGATTTCGCTCAAATTCGGAGGGTAGTTGAGGGCTGACTCCAAGACGATTGCCTATTAATTTCGGCATCATTGGATAAGGAATAGCTACAGCGCATGAGCAAAATTGTAGAATGTGTTGTCATAGGCGTAACTCTGGAATCATTTATTTAAAATGTATAAATCGTGAACAAAATAAATATAACGAAAACACGAATCTAAGGTATGTCAATGGAAATTTTGGGATTGCAGGTTTTTTTACGTTGATATTTTTCAAAAATAAATATGGTGGTTTGTCAGAGACTATATTTTTGTTCATTGATCTCAATTTTGTGTTGCTGAAAAAGACTAAAAAACAAAACAAAGCAACAACAGAATTGCAACCTCGAAGAAAGGATCTCATGATTGGGGTAATATTGAGATCCTTTCTTCAAGGTTACAGGTTCTTTGGTTCTTCTGGTATCTCCAGAATCAGATCTTTCTGATAGATTCAAGTAAGCGTGAGGTACCTCGTCCGAAAGCTGTTCGTTTATGTGTCTCGTGTAACCAGAACCATTTAACGGCAACATACAGACACTAGAATCACTTTTTCTAGGGTCTTTACTAACGACTCACAGTCGCAGGTAAGTATCCCATCATCCGCTGCTAAGAAGCCAATGAATTTGCGGAAGGGGGTGCTCTCTAACTGGTCTTTATATATACCTGTAGCTACAGGCAGGGGGATGAAAGCAGGGGGTTAGGGTTTGACAGTAGCAGTGTCTTGTGTTGAGAAATGGATGCTCATCGTGGATACAAAAGTGGCTTTATAGTGTCCAACAAAACACAGAGAAGAGATTGAAAGCCGATCGATGAGTATGATGTGTGTGCTGGAAACTTCTCAGCTCCAAAATGTTTCACTAATAGGCAACTGACAGGATGGCCGAGTGGTCAGCGACACAATTTAGTGAATATTCCTATTGTAGTTCAGAGCTTTGAGGTTTAAATCCAGGCTCCGATCCCCAATGTTTTGGGCCTAGCAGCGGCCACCGGCTAGTTCGATTACTCAGCACTTGGCGCAGGCTGATCGAACAGGGGTTAACCCCCCCTCGACCTAGCTTTAATCTCGGTTGATTTATGTTACTCGGTGGCTACAGGTATGCCTGATAAATGAATAGCTGGACTTACAGGATCTATGGCAGGACAACTCCCTTCTTGTACTTCACTCATTGACCCTACGGAGGAGTTTTTCGGAATGTTCTCACCCATCAGTTGTCAGTTCTTATTGCACCGAATTTGAGTCACTAGGAAACGTTGAATCACGCTTTAAAAAATAAGTATTTGATTCAAATAACAGCCATGTTTGTGTTGTCCGAGTCATCCCCGCTCATCAAAAAATAACAACTAATCAACAGCGAAGCTGTTCGACATCACGGTATTAGTAATGGCAAACATTATCTGCCAAATAACAGTTATGAGGCAAATAACAATCTCAATCAATAACATACTAAGGAAAATATTTGTTAGCAAACATGGAATTAATTGTCGTGCAGGCAATTATTTTTATTTCAAGTATTAACAGAAGCAGAAGTCAGCCAAATCATGTGATTTTATGGTACTCTAGCATATATGGGTCCCCACCCAACTAGAGTCGTCTTCGCTTCAAGAAAAACCCACCTGGAGCCTGTCGAAAAAGCTTGGCATTCAAACCTGAACGTAAATCCTGGAAACCTTCGGAAAGATTTACAACGATTTATGAGGATGTTGACGAATCATTATCTTATCTATTCAGGAATTCAAATGATGTCGACTCCTAGCGTTTCGCTGACTATGGTCGCACAATTACAGTTGCCTTGTGTGTAAATGACACTAGAGGTTGTAGTAATACTACGGAATTATTGGAATTAGGTAATTTACAAGCGAAAATAACCAGAAAACAGATTCTGAAAAGTAAATCCTTGTTATACGAACATTTCGGAAGCTGAAAGGCAGTTAGTAGGCCAACGGGCTTAGCGACTTGAAGCACAAATAGCCAATATCTGAGAACTCGTAACTCATTTATATACAATACCTTGATGAAGTTTAATCCGAAAGTGAGATATTACGATCTTCTGAAGGAGGTAACTTGGGTTGGTGTAAGTAGCCGAATCACTCAAAAATCATTCACTGATGAACATCACTTGGGGTCGCGAAACGCTTTGATATCAACTGGGGCAACGCATAAAATTGGGGGAGAATTTCGAAAAAAGCACGGGAGGGAAGAACTGAGATAAGATTATTTTAAAAATGTGGGTATTTTAGACTTACTGTGTCTGCCGTATAGGATTCCTATCACATATCCATATTTGGCAATATCCTCATCGGGTTCGATTTTGAAGGAGAATCAAACCTAGGGCCCTGTACCCGTTGCAGGTGGGTTTTTAAGTGGCGAACGAATTTCCAGTTAAGGCACAGTAAAATGTCATCAATAATCATAACAATTGTTGTTAGTGGATAAAGATTTAGTGATTGATATAACAGCTGATGATAGCCGGTCCCACTCTGCGTGATCTCACGACCCACGCTCTGATCACTTCCTCGACTTCTTCTTTATCTCTCCCGACGATGTTTGTTGGTCACGTATTTACATGGATACTGTAGGGGTGTTGAAGAATTGAAGCATGGATGCTGCAATGTGACAATGCGAGCTCACCATGGAAGAAGGAATTACTGCACCTGCTGGGGAGCACCACCTCACCTCTGCATTCCTGCACGTCCATCGATGAGCACCAAGGAAGTTGGAATTAAATGGAAGCACCTGACCCCAGCGGTTTTGTGTCCAAAACTTCCTGAAGCCTCTCGCTCCGCTGGTTTAGCTTACGGTTCCGTTTTCAGGACCCAGCGACTCTTTCTGTCCAGCCTGGCAGGTAGGATATTGATGAAAAAAAGTCAGTAGGTATATTCAAAAAAATCGAGAGACTACTTCCAATGATGAAGCCAAGCAAAAAGACAGGGCAGGAAACTGATGAAAAGTCTGTATATCGAAAAGTTTCGACCTTCTGAGGATAAAATAAAATACCTACAGACAATTTTGTTGAGATTGGCAACTATGTAGAGGGTCTTGAGGGGATAACCAATAATACAGTGTAGTTTAATGGTGAAAAAAAGTCCGAAAATTCGGGGATATCAACAAAAAACAGCGTTTTTCCTCTAGGTACCTGTCTGTGTTAATTGGGTCGTCTGTGGCAGGATTGCCTACCGTGAGGAGCACACGGCGCCGCTCGAGTTTTGGACACAGCTGAGCGGGCTCGGGATGACCAGTTATGATGGTTATGAATATGAACACGATCAAATTCTGGAATACCCCGAGTATGTGAATGAAGATTGGGCCTTCCAAACCCAACATGTTCTCCCAACATGAGGACCTAACTCAAATATAGGGGTCTGAAGAATCTTTTTTAGACTTCCCCAGCCTCGAACCACTATCTATGACAATGACTCTACACGGCCGACTCATTAGCAAACTACCCTACATAGCTCTACCAAAATTAAATTACAAAATTCTAAGTGACACAGGTAGTTGAGTAAGTTTTATTAATCCAACAGTAGCAAAAAAGCATTTTTCCCTCAAAACTGACAGTTACGCTTTTTGGGTGAAAACTGTTCATGGAACGTCATTAGCTTTTCTGGCACGATAGACCCATGTGAGGAACTATTCAACCAAAAAGGGTTACATTTGAAATTCTACTCATTCTCATTCCATCCAAGATTCGACCTTCTACTAGGACTCGAAAACTTGAACATAATAGGAGCATTAATAGACCTTGGTAGTTGGTAATAACATTTTGAGGACACCAAACACAGAAATTCCCCCTTCAGTATCTAAACCTAGAGATGAACGAAACTCACAACATAGATAGCAGGTGCGTTCAGCAAATAAAACTAAAAGTAGCCAACGAAGAAAATGGTGATGCTATCCTCCTTGGTCAACTTAGTTTAGACCATATGGACGAAGAGGAAAAAACAGCCATTCCTCAGTTAGTCTCTAATTATTCAGACATCTTCCACCAAGAAGGAACACCCCTGAGTTTTACTAAAACTGTAAAACACGTAATCAGAACCACGGATGAAATACCTACCTATGCAAAAAACGCTGCAAATTATTACACATTTATTATTTTCTATATTGACCCATCTGTAAAGATGCTATTATATATAGTGAGTAAAAAAGTAGATCCTTCATAACTTAATTCAGTAACTAAGGAAGCTTATAAAAGTGAACGAGTACTCGATACGAGGAAAATCAGAAAAAGTCGCATTTGATCAGCTGATCAGCTGACGTATCTTGAAACGTAAAACATCAAATTTTGAGGGGGGGTTAAAAAAAATGTTTTCGGGCTCGATTCCAAAGGTTCATTATTGAAAATAATAAACCAAAACTATAGGTTTCCTGACGTTCATCTGGAAGAATTAGACACTACCATGGAAGAAACAGGCAGATGGAAGAATTACTCCAACAAGTCATTGACCGTAGTTCTGAAAGTCCTTGGAATGCCCTTATCTAGATTGTTCCCAAAAAAATGACAATAATGGCAAACAAAAGTTCCGCGTCGTGGTGGACTACAGATGGTTGAATTCTAAAACGATAGAGGACAAATACCCTCTGCCCCAGGTCTTCAACCTACTCTAAAATCCAGTTTCCATCAAATCGAAATGGATCCTGACAGTATTGAAAAAAACTGTCTTTAGCACACTTCTCAACATATAGAGTGGACTCATGTTCCATTTGGATTACGGAATGCCCCTTCCACGTTCCAGCGAGTCATGGATAACATCCTAAGAGGCATAGACAACGAATACTGTTGCATAGGTATACCTCGACGATATAATAGTGTTCATTACCAGCTTGCAAGAACACATTAATAGGTTAGAAGCAGTTTTTAAACGCCTGAGAGCAGCAAATCTCAAGATCTAGCTAGAAAAACAGATTTTCTAAGACGAGAAGTAGGTTACCTTGGCAATATCGTCACTCCAGACAGAGTTGAACCTAACCCGGACAAAATTAAAGCCACTCGAAATTACCCCCTTCCCGAGAACCACTAAGGAAATCAAAGGATTCTTGGGTTTATTAGGCTATTACTGGAAATTCATAAATAATTTTGTTCAACTCACCAAACCTCTGACCAAATGCCTGAAAAAGGTCACAATAGATCTCTTGTGGTCTCAGTGACAAGGGGCTCCTCCCATCTTTCTTCGGAAAAAAAAAAAATGCCTGAAAAAGGATGCTGTAATAAACAATAAACCCTAAAATTGTTTCGAAACGTGTAAAACATTATTATGTAATGATCCAATCCTCCAATACCCGGATTTTTCTGAACCTTTCCATTTAACGACAGATGCAAGTAATGTTGCACTCGAAGCTCTCCTCAGCCAAGTCACCAATGGTGCAGACCTCCCAATTGCTTATGCCAGTCGCACTTTGAACGACTCCAAGCAAAAATATTCCCCAATAGAGAAGGAATTACTTCAATGGTCTATGCCGTTGGGTACTTCAGACCCTACCTTTTTGGAAAAAAATTTAAAATCTTTAGTGACCACCGCCCACTTCAATGGAATTTCTCGCATGAAGAACCCAGTTCAAGGATGTTTGCTTGGAAAACCAAATTCCAGGCTTACGACTTTGACATTTTTTACAAAAGGGAGCTTTGAACACGAATGCGGACGCCCTGTCAAGAATTCGAACTGTTAACACCCCTAATGTGCATATCCTCTCAAATGCCCTCAATCGTCAATTATCCATTAACCCAGACGACGATGCTAACTCATTGATAGCAAACGTCGATCCTGAGGGTGGAGGGGTAAAATCGGAAAATTCAAACGATTCTTCATCAAATTTCAGAGTTAACTTTTAACATTTTAGGAAATACCAACGTCACTATCCCTAATCGAGATCAACCTATTAACCTATTAGCCTAAACCAAATCATATTAACAGTTGTCAATCGTCCTGTTCCAAAACCCGTCAACATACTAAAACTGTTTGGAAATAGAACTAGAACCCTAGTCATCATCAGCGAACCCAATTTTGAATCCGAAGTAATCAATTTCATAAATTTTCTTAAATGAACAGGAAGCATTTAAAGGAACCAATGCCAGGGTCAAAGTCAACTATGCAATTATTGCATACAACAATTCGGTCCATTCTTCAATGCAACTTACTCCCTTTGAACTAGGGTACGGACACATTAATAACAGACTCGTACTGGAAATTGACTTAGAGAAAACTATCGTTAATAACTACCTCAACCATCACTAAGAAAAGGTTCGAGCTCTCTATACCCATATTAACAGTAAATTCCAAGAACAAAAAGAGGCAATCGCCGAAAATAAAGACGTAGGACGAATAGAACCTACTGAAATACCATCCAAAATCATTGTCCAAACCAACATTTAGTAAAGGAGAAAATAAGGAAATAGACCCTGTTACTAAAACGGCCTTAATTCACCCTCGTCATCATAACACAAAGGAAAAAGTTCCATTCATGCAGCACGAGTTGATGAGCGAATTTTCACAGAATAATTTTCACCGATTTGGTGGGTGATTCCTATAGGAAATTTCACGATGATTCTGAATATACCATATGTTCCTATGTTTAAGATGGTAATTTACACCAAACACCTCAAAAAACACTTTTTTTTAAAGCGATTTTTTGATTCTACATTTTCAAAATTTGACCCCTTGGAGTACTCCAAAAATTCTGGCCAACGAACTCATCCTTTCTTTTGATATTATTGATTTTAAATTTTTTGGGGATTTTCATCCCCCCCCCCCCCCTTCTGATACCCTGCTCGATCCACTCTCTGCATTACCGCGAAATTCGCCAAAACCCCCTCGCAGGTCAGACTGCTTCACAAACCTGCCCCCCAATGTGCGATCCAAACTGCGTGAGGCAGCTTCTTCACACTAGCCTGCCCTGTGCTGCGCTGCGCGAGTGGACTGCGTGAAGCTGCTCAATGTGCGCCTTAGCATATCGTCTGGAGTGGCAGATATATAAATATATAAATGTATAAATTTATAAATGTATAAATATATAAAGAAGTGTTAAAATTCAGGAATTGTTTTAGAATGGTCTAAAACGGGTTTCTATAAAGAAGATTTTCAAAAATTTGCATGATTAAAAATTTGAAGCCATTGCAATAGCTTCATTTTTTTTCTATAATTCGCTGACATTTTCTTCGAAAATTCGCTAAAACATGAACAGGACCTATCTTTTAAATCCAATTTATATCCCAATAGAATACAGGACTAGGCTATTGTGTTGACTTAAAACACCATTATTTATGCACCTAGTGCATTTAATAATTGTAGTAGTTGCCATTTAGATAATCCAGAAACATCAAACATAAGTTTGGGAATATTCTCGATAAATTCCTACCCGCTCGGGAATATTCCCAGTGCCCATCACTGATCCTTCCTATTTTATTTTCGTGTTCACGATTAAATCGATAAATCGAGAAAACAGAAAACATTGAAAATCACCATGACTACGGCGTTGATCTCATTCGACGCAGAATTTGATGGTATTTTTGTACCAAAACTATTTTGGACGGTTCCAATAATCAACATCAACAACCTGAATTTTCTAGGTTTTTTATGAACTTGAAGCTCTTTTAGGTGTACCTATGGGGCGTATTAGAAAATTGCCTATCAGATTCGAGAGTATCATCATTGTAAAGAAGGCAATTTGGGACCACAGGGGCCAAAAATACGATTTTTGTGAATAAATTATTTAATGGGCCGTTTACACAGGAAATTTTTGCTCTGATTCCGAATATTCCTCCCGCATAATTAATTTCCCTTTTCCTGAAATTGTCATCTAACTTTCTTAATAATAATAAAAAACCTAGTAACTCCCTGTTTTTGACCACTGGAACCCCCAAAATCTTTTTTGTATCGAAGGGAAGTTGTAGACTATCAAATTCTGTGACAATTAGACCTTTGCCAGCCCACCATCGCCATAATTGTTGGTGATTCATCAAAGTGTTTTGTAAGTTACAACGTTTACCCCAAAAAGTCGTGAACACGGGAAATTTTGAAAAAAATCACCAAAAGTCACGACTACAGTGATAATAAGCTGACGTTGGTCTCATTTGATGCGGAATTCGCTTGTCTACAACTTTTTTTTGGTACAAAAACAATGTTGGACGGTTCCAATGGTCAAAATCATGAATTTTCTAGGTCTGTAGAGGATAATTATATTATAGGTACCGACAGTTATATTATAGTATAGGTTATATTTTAGGTATCTATAGGGACTAATATATGGTATATTCGGAATCAGTGCATAAGTTCCTATAAAATATTTTAGTTATCAAAACTCGTTTTTCGGCCACTGTGCTGGGGGGGTTACGGATTTAACATAATATTCATTTTCGTTTTCTACGTGCTTTGAAATGTAAAAACATCAACTTTTAAGGGGTGGGGGAATAAATATTTTTTTCTTGATCTATTACAATGGTTCGTTATTGAAAATAACCAGAATGGCAAACATCGCTTGAAATTGCTGAAAATACCTAAGAGATAGGTACATAGTTATTAATTCGGTCATAACGACTGGAACATTTCATTTCAAACATTCGCTTAAAATCTGCTAAAACGTTGGTAAGCGATTATTAAGCCTTTGGGAAGAAATTATTGATGAACCGATTAATTGGAAACTATTCGCGCTGATGGTGAGTGGAGGTTTTCCCACCGTCGGGTGACGTTCGAATGAGTTGGAGCGGCTGAGTCAGCAGCGCACGCGAGCTCAGCTCAGCAGGTTGGGTTCAGTGCTCGCTCGGCGAGAGTAAGTGTCGGGTCAGTGTTAAGTGATGTCTCAGTGATTGGTCCCTGTGGCAGGCAGTTACGCCGTGGTATCCAGGTCCTGTGGTAGGTCTGAGTGGAAACCATATTTAATTCAGCTGGTGAACAATTGAGGTAAATCTGAGGAATGATTATTTGGAAAAACTCAATCAACACACGAAGATTACTAAAATATGAGTTGGATGTGCTGGTTTGTCCAAAAATTCTCTATTTTTATCGACAAATCAATTTTTTATCTGTCAAAATGAATCGGGAGTGGGATTCGGTTCAGCGAGAGAAATTACCTGGAAAACAATACTTAACTCCTCCGTTCATGGCCAGGTCGTCAACACCCTAAAACACTCGATTTCCTTGAAAATCCCACGTTTTTTGTGTTCAAACACAATTTTCTCCACTAT
Organism: Lygus lineolaris; assembly: GCA_030264115.1. Taxonomy (NCBI): domain Eukaryota; kingdom Metazoa; phylum Arthropoda; class Insecta; order Hemiptera; family Miridae; genus Lygus; species Lygus lineolaris. The sequence goes on along the minus strand of JAEMON010000001.1, from coordinate 83,524,363 downwards.
TTAGTGCACCAAAATTAGAAAATACTACACCGTTAGAAAGCTGAGATTTTCGTCCAACTTTGAGGCTTACAGGCAAAAAATCATAAGCTAGATGACAGGGACATTGAGCGATTGAAAAAAAAGTTGTGATTTTCAAGATTTGACAATTGTTTCTCTTCAAGTTCATTTTTCACCCATTTTTTCTACTGAAAAAACTTTGGTTTTCCATCATGGAAATAGGAAATTTAAAGCGCTTCCCAATTGTATATTTATTTCCAATTTTACGCTGTGAATTAAGGTAGTTATGGCTGTTTTAGTAATGAAAAGTCTAACGAAAAGTTCCATTCATGAAGCATGAATTGGTGAGCGAATATCCAAGGAATAATTTTAACCGATTTTGTGGGTGATTCTTATAGGAAATTTCACTCTGATTCCGAATATACCATATGTTCCTATGTTTAAGATGGTATTTCACACCAAAAACCTCAAGAAACACGTTTTTTAGCGATTTTTGAAACTAAATTTTCAAAATTTGACCCCTTTGAGTACTCCGAAATCTCTGGCCAACGAACTCATCCTTACTTTTGATATTATTGACATTTTAAAATTTTGTTGGATTTTTTATCTCCAAGTTTCTTGTTTACTTTGAGAAGTTTCCTTAGTACTACTGAGTAGGTACTGAATTTCGTTTGAATAGATGACATAACTCCCAGATGATACCTAATTATTACAAGTAGGTACTCATTCGTTGCCCCAAGAAATTATTGTGAACCTCGCGATATATTCAAGGTAGGCAGGTTTTTCTATAATACCAATAGGATCTTTGTGGATCTATACAGAAAATAGTAAACCGTTGTATAATAATTTTCAGCGTCTTTATAGACGCTGATTCAGAGTATACAAGTACTTGCGACGGGAGTTAAACTTGGTATTCCATGAAAAAGTTGGAAATGAACAATTTTTCACCCGTTAAAATTTGAAATTGTACATCTACTACTTAATCACTATGTCCTAGCTGGGCCTCCATCGTACGACCATGCGACCAGCGATGGTCGTACTATACCATCGCACGAGTCTCGTATTGGTCGTACTATCAAAATGTGTGTCCTAACTAGCGAACGTCTATTTGCGCGACCGGGCGTTGGTGGCCAGTCGTGCGACTAGTTCCTGCATTTTGTTCGAACAGCAGATTGTTTCCAGTTGTTTCCGTTTCCCACATATTGTTGCTCGGAAACAATCGTTACTAAGCTCTTCCTCAAAATCCATTAATTTTAGCGAATTTTTGAAGAAAATGAAGCTATTGCAATGGCCTCAACATTTCATGTGTTTGTTGGTGCCATATCTTGAGTCGACGTATTGGGTGAGGGTGAGGGCTTGATGTATGATGAATAGATGAATAAACCACATATTAGAAGAGGACTGCCACCTCTCCTCACCCTCACCCAATACGTCGATTCAAAATTTTAGTACTTAATGCAAATTTTTGAAAATTTCCATCATGGAAATCCATTTCCAATGAGGAGTGAACGGGTTCTTTTGTGAAGACTGGATCACAGTACTTTAGATGGATCACTGTACTTTAGATCCTGTGGCCTGAAGATTCTGCAGCTCGAGTTGATGATCGAATTTTCAAAAAATAATTTTAACCGATTTGGTGTGTGATTCTCATAGGAAATTTCACGCTGATTCCAAATATACCATATATTATGTTCCTATGTTTAAGATGGTAATTTACGCCAAAAACCTAAAAAAACACGTTTTTAAAGCGATTTGTGACTCTAAATTATCAAAATTTGACCCCTTGGAGTACTCCGAAAATTCTGGCCAACGAACTCATCCTTTCTTTCGATATTATTGACATTTAAAGATTTTTTCTGGATTTTTTATTTCGACTCCAAGGTCAGATATCGTCTGGAGTGACACATATATATTATATATGTCACTCCAGACGATATTTTACCCTGAAATCGAGATAAAAAATCCACAAAAATTTCAATATGTCAACAATATCGAAAGAAAGGATGAATTTTTGGCCAGAATTTTCGGAGTACTCCAAGGGGTCAAATTTTGAACATTTAGAGTAAAAAATGGCTTAAAAAATGGGTTTTTTGAGGTTTCCGGTGTAAATTACCATCTTAAACATAGGAAAATATGGTATATTCGTTAAATTCTCCATAAGAATCACCCACCAAATCGGTTAAATTTTAAAACGATTCAACTCAGCTAGGCAAAACACCACCGACTACCGCTCGACCAACGTGAATCCGACCAACTTGAATTGATCGGATGCATTTATCCAACTGCGGGTAGTACGACCGGCTGGAAGGCCAGAGCAGGAAGGGACACTTCCCTTCTCGGAAGTGTGTTTGTTCTGTTATGTGTACGACTGTCCGATCTACACGATGCGACCTAGAATCAAACCAATCCGACGGTTCATCCGCATCGTGCGACTGTATTTCTGGCTCAATTAGGACACCTAGTAACTTCTCAATATGTTTGATAAAATTTTATACGACGTCGGATTATCGGACCGTCGCATGGTCGTACAATGGTCGTACGATGGAGGTCCAGCTATGGACATATGTAAGGAGCCGACTACGTGCGATTTCTGCTCGTGCGTAGTCGGACGTAGTCGCATGAGGGATCCCAACGGAATTGGACGAGAGTGGTCACACTGGCAACGACTTGGTTCGCACAGTTCCGACTTGCGTCTCGATCCCAACATGTTGGGATTCCGTCCGACTAGTCGTACGAATATGTTGTCATAATTGCTGTAGTGTTAATTGGTTTTTCTAAAATGAACTACAGCTTCGGATAAAAACTGCTTCAAGTTTTTCAAATTTTCAAATTTGTCATGAAAACCGAACGTTCCATTAGTTTAGTGTTTGAACGTGAGGGCTTGTGGGACCATAGAAGCGAGCTCTACCATTCTAGAGATACCACATTTTAAAGATTCATGCTTCCTTGATTTACTCACCTCAGCGTCACAACCAAGCGTTTTTCAGGTGCTATAACTCGGCGAAAATGGCAGTGTCTCGTAAGAGCACATGAATATTCTCTAGAATGTAGTCAAACGTATAGTAGTTTTTTTAGTATAGTAGTTACATCCATCCGAACTGCAGGTATGGGGATCGATCCAACACAGAAATATTTGTCAATTTTGATCGGGAATGGGGTCCACTGAAATCTTCACCTTCTTTGCCGAGCTTTCGATAAATTTATTATCTTCTTCAGGGCTCGAAGGTAGTTTTAGGGTGAAAACATTACACCTCCGTCATCAACAATTGAAAAAAAAACAAAAAAACAAAAAAAAAACAGGATATGATGATATGATTATGATTTTTTTTAATTGTTATCATCTGACAATAGTTTTTTACTGGTATTAGATACTTATTGATACCTACCATCCTGTTTTTTTAAATTGTTGAAGACGGAAGTGTAATGTTTACACAATAAAACGACCTTCGAGCCGTGAAGAAGATAATAAATTTATCGAAAGCTCGGCAAAGAAGGTGAAGTACCTATACCATAATGTTTCTATGATTGTTATTCCTCAAAAAGTTCCATTCATGCAGCATGAGTTGATGAGCGA
>JAEMON010000001.1:83451188-83464143 GCA_030264115.1 Lygus lineolaris | reverse complement strand
AATGGGACTTTTTAAGTTGTGCCCCTTTTATTCTCGGGGTGTGACTTGGTATCTTGAATTTAGTCAGAACAAGATTCAACAAGATTATAGTATTTAGTGAATTTTACTTTTTGGTACAATAGTGAGCAATTCAAACAGGTTAGCGGAGATGAAAGTTGAACGTAGTATGGCTCACTGGCGTACATCGATACAAAAACCTACCTATCTACATAGGTATCCATTGTGTGACATTAATTGGTTGTGTAACCTACTGGCAGAAATGATGTGAAATTTCGATGTGTCCTTTTCAATTGGCTTAGCTCTGGAAAATTAGAAACATAATTTAAAATGAAAATCACTAATTGAATAAGACACTCATCTCCAGTATGCAAGGATTGGCTCAACAAAGATGGGAGCCAAACGGTCGAAAAATCTGAATTTACCTTTTCATGAAATTTATGGGATGCTCCATTTCTTTGACAAATCAAAAAATTAATATCACCACGCTATTCAACGCATGTATAGGTATTTTACTCAACCCAAAAACTAGATTCCTCGCTTTTAGGGCACATTTCGGCACTCAACATTTTTAGGGAGGGCTCATTTTTTCATGACATTTCTCGTAGAATCCGAATCTGCACTAAACAATGGGGCTTCTAGAATGAAAAAACAAACTTGATGGCGACAATTCAACTTTTCAAACATTTCATGAAGTTTCAATTTCGGATCTGAGATCTTCCTGAAAACTTAGGGGGAGTTACCATTCAATTCCCTTCCTGATGAAAATAGAGGTGGGGAGAACGTCTCGTGGAACACCCTGTAGGGAGCCAAAATTTCAACTTAGACTTCCTAATTCAACGATATTGCCTACTCACATTAAATCCTATATTCAATGATTTTTGTAAAGAAATATATACTTACGATTTCATTAATATAGATGAAACATAATATGTCCTTGATCATTGAAGTATCGTCATTTCTTTTGAAATCGTACAACGGTTTCCATCGCCGTTTCACTGATGTTTAGTGTATGTATTGTTAAACTCTTGTGCTGACCACGTGAATGGAGCAGATACTGATAGGTACATAAAATGTTACCTTTACCTACGTAATATCCTGCTGGGAGTGGAAATACCTTTCAAGTTAACTGGCACCTACGTTCTTAAGTACTAGGCAACTACTTCCCCCAAAAATGCATAGAAATTGCAGTATATTATTATTTTTATTATGACCGAACTGACTGCCTGAGAACTGCAGCTGACTGACTGTGAACCTTAACCAGAAAAATTAATTGAACGACCAACAACCTTACTTTTACTGTGCCATTATCAATTAAATATCCATGTTATTATTCTTATTATATAAATTTACCTATTATCCTAGTAGTATGGTTTACCTAATATTCCTTTATACTACCCAATTGTATAATATTTTCCAATAACTCATACGTTTCTGAGTGGTTCATATACAACCTCAAAACAACTCAAATTTGAGCTTCAACAGTCTGTGAGCTCAACATATCTTGAGTTCTAGGATTCGATTTGAATCAGTGAGTAACAGAGTCAATTTAATTATTCCACGTGACTAAGTTTGGCATCATTAGAAGTGCTTTCCAGGCACTTATTTCTTGTTGCGGTGTCTGACGACTCCACCGCATCACTCAATGTTCCAGGATCTCTAAAGTGCTCTCAAACGACTTTGCGTGACGTAGAAGGATTTTCAAGAAATTAGAAAATTTTTGACCAACTTTAAAAAAGGAGGAAAGTATTTCTACTCGGTGTGTCGTGGGACCATTTTTGTTTCTAAATTTGTAGGTACCTACCCATACCAAATATACATTCGCTAAATACATGGATGGATGGATTGGACCCCTTGCAATAGCTTCGTTTTCTTTGACGGTAGGGATGGATTTATTTTCATGAAACACTGAACTGAGTTTGGCTTTTATTTCCAGCACTCGAAAATATTTTCAACCAACAAAACGAGAAAATAATGAATTACGCCGCCGACACTTAAATTAATGAACAATCAACCCAGTTATAAAAAAGTAGAATGTAGAAAGGGAGGTAAATAAGCGTTATCCAACACATTGCACCTGATATGTGGTTACATCTAATTATTTTTCGTATTGAAATAAATTATTGTAAACCATTCATTGGTTCCCAATCGGTCGAAAAGTGTGCACAAAGACTTTTGATTATTGGATAGAAAACATTTTTTCACCTATATTCAGGAAATATAGTAAAAACAAATCTATACCATAAGTACAAAACGGGACCATAACGCGAAATTGTTATTTATTAAAATAGGTACAAATACTTAAGTTATAAAACTAACCTACTGACTTAAAAATTGCTACAACTTTATTTCAATGTTCAGAAGATTTAAAGTAATATTGCAGTGTATCTACTCCGTCATTCATTTCTCTTCACATCTGGAAAAGTACACGCTTAATGGACTTGGCAAAGAATGTATGCACGTTTATGTTTGATAAAAAAAATTAAAAACGTAGTGGTCAATTTTAAAACGCTGATTTGTTATTCATCTATAAATTCCCTTAATTCATAACAACACGAATGATATGATTATGTACTCAATTATAACTATCAAATCTTTAAAACTTTATAGACTTTACCAGGTTTCAATTTGAGGGTTCCACTACGTTTATACATGACACAGATAAGTCATTCAATCACAGAATAATTATAATAATTATTATTATATAATAATAATAAAACAAGACCAACATTGTGATGTTTGTTAAAGAACATATGTATAAACTAATAGAATTTCTTGACCACGACGACAAATCTACCGTCCCAGGTGAATGATCTGGCCTTGCCTTTTCCCTGGCCTTGGCCCAATAGCAAAATCGGTGCTTTGAATCCCAAGTTGTCCATGGGGGACTGGCCGTAGGAATAGAGGTTGATCGTCTTCGTTTCGTTGAATTCCTTACCAGCTGTTCGGAAGTGAATTGGTGAATAGTAGTTGATGCCAGGTACGATCGAGTCGTACAACGACCAATTAGGACTAGACTCCAATTGGAAGAAGAAGTTTCCTTTGACCCACTTGACCAGCCCGAATTTCGTGTACTGGGGCAGCTGGAAGGAACCTTTCAATGTGGAGTGGAACACTGAACATGACCAAACAGCACCGTGTCCGTAATCATCAGTGAGCTCACTCATGTCGGTCGTTGAGTTGTAGAACAGAGGCGCTGAGATTTTGGCTGGAAGTTCCCCATTCCAAATTGTCTGAGTGCCTGAATCAGTTGTTACAGTTATCCAACCAGAAGAAACTTTTCCAAGAAGTTTTGATCCTACTACAGTCGGTTCTAAGCCTATCGAAGCTTTTTTTGGTGTCATGTTGAGTGCAGGACGCTTAGGAGCAATTTGGATCTGATTGTCTTTGTCGGTTTTGTCGTCAACGCTCTTGAAGTCTTTCTTGATTATCATTTCGAATCTACCATCCCATGTAAAGGCTTTGGATAATTTATCCGATTTTCCCAAAAGAATGATGTGAGCCTTATAACCCAAGTCTTCAAATGCACCCCATGGATCGTGTGAATAGAACTGAATTAGTTTACTTCCGTTGTAGGGTTGATCTGAGTTCCGGAAATGTATTGGTGAATTGTAATTGATACCAGGATATATGGCATCGAATAATGACCATGAAGGATCTGATTCGAGTTGTAAGAAGAAAGATCCTTTAAGCCACTTCACAAGTCCAAATTTAGTGTACTGCGGAAGCTGGAACGTACCACGTAGTGACGAATGGAAAACTGAGCAGGACCAAATAGCACCATGTCCGTATTCGTCAGAAAGGTCACTTTCGTTTGTTGTAGGATTGTAAAACATTGGTGCATTTATAGATGCAGGAATCTCCCCATTCCAGATAGTTTTAGTGCCGGAATCGTCTGTGATAGTTATCCACCCAGAGGAAACTTTGCCGATAAGTTTCGACCCGACGATACTCCCATCAACAGCTTTTACTGTATTTTTCACAGCAGGCATCGGCACAACAGCTGGTTGAGGCACATCGTTACCAGCAGTAGCTTTCAAAATGGCGTTAGGATTTTTGTACATTTTCTTAATTACCATTTCAAATCTACCATCCCAAGAAAATGCTTTTGAAGCTTTGTTCCCTTTGCCCAAAAGAATTATTGGGGCTATATATCCCAAGTCCTCTGTTCCTGGCTCGGTGCCATGGGAATAGAATGGAATAAGCATGCTGCCATTATAAGGTTCGTCTGAATTTCTGAAGTGAATAGGCGAGTTGTAGTTCACACCAGGGTATACAGCATCGTAGAGAGACCATGAGGGATTCGATTCGAGCTGGAAGAAGAAACTTCCTCTTAGCCACTTAACCAATCCAAATCTGGTGTACTGTGGTAACTGGAAGGAACCTCTCAAAGAAGAGTGGAAAACTGAGCATGACCACACAGCACCATGGCCATATTCATCGGAGAGGTCACTCACGTTCGTTGTTGGGTTGAAAAACATTGGAGCATTTATATCTGCTGGGAACTCCCCATTCCAAATCGTTTTGGTACCAGACTCATCTTGTACCGTTAGCCATCCTGATACGACTTTACCAATAAGCTTAGAACCAATCGGAGTTCCGGCGAATGCTTTCCAATCCCAAGCAGTACTTCCAAGAACTGGCCTATTATCAGCTGCTGTTTGCGATGCACCATCTGGTGTCATAGAATTCGTCGTAATTTTTTTAGCTATCATCTCGAATTTTCCATCCCACATAAATGTGTTCGAAACGTAGTCATATTTACCTGATACTATAACTGGAGCCTTAAACCCAGTCGTATCAGAAGGTGAGGAACTGTTGTGAGTAACAAAATCAATTATTTGCGTACCGTTGAAAACGGGACCAATTTCTTTAAAACTCAGAGTAGATGAATATTCAACTCCTGATTCTAAAATTGTAGTTAACGAGGTGGTTGGGTCAGATTCAAGCAAGAAGAAGAAGCTTCCTTCTAGTAATTTTGGTGAACCTGATGCAGTGTTCTGCATAATTTTGAAGGTCCCTCTCAATGCATTCCTCGATACTGAGGCTGACCACGTTAGTCCTTGCCCGTCCTTACTCACGCCCTTGATCATGGGTAAAGCAATTTTACCAGGAATTTCTCCATTCCAAATAGTTTGAGTTGCTCCAGCATCGTCTATAATAGTGACCCATCCACTGGATACTGTTCCAAGAATCTTGGCACCCATGAATACAGACATGCCATCCCCTGGCAATGCTTTGAGCGCTGAGCTCCGCAGTTGTAGAGCGTTAGGAATGCTTGGGGGTTCGGTAGGTTGAGGAGCTGGCTTCGTTATTTTGAATTCTAATCCACCATTCCAATAGAATAATTTCTCATCCGTACACCACCATGGCGTAATGTAACAGAAGAACGACTTTTCGTAGAATGATCCTTGGAATAACACATTACAGGTTTCAACAGTAGGATCGGTAGCACCTTTCGTAGTGCTCTGAGCTACAACTCCTGGATCACTATCCATGCTTGATTTGTATGCAGCAATAAATACAGCCTTGCAGTGGTAAACCTTATTTGGTATCACTATGTCCAGATTAGCACTCCACTTGAACGCCATCGTTATTTCAAATTCTCCTTTAAAGGTCTTGTCGATCTCTTCCGTGCCATTCATCTGCTTGGTAGGAAGCGAGAAAGTACCTTTGACGGTGTTATTGTGCAAAACGACACCTGACCAAGTGAGATCTGCACTAGCACTCCAAGCATTAGGATCAATGATGGAGTCCAAATGAATCGTAACTGGAAGCGTGCCGTCGAAAATCTGGTGTGTTCCTTCACCTTCAAATCCACCTGTTGCGGATCCCTTGATGACTGTTCCGCTGGTGTATAGTTTAATAGGTTTCGGTGGCTTCGGCGGCTTGCCAGGACCAACTGAAATCAATAGAAAAATATATTGAATCCGCCTTAAACAGCCATGGACTTTATATTTAAAGGTAAGTGTAGGTACGTGATAACGCATGCATAACACAATAGGATACAATGTATACTTTCCAGCAAAAATTGATGTCCTAGAGAATTTACAATCTTCATGCTTTAGGCATAAGGCACACCGTACACATACCAATATTAGCAATTCCAAAATATTTTAGTCACCATAAGAGAATCACTTGTTACGAACGTGCATGCATTTAGTTTTTACGCAATCAGTAACTTAACAGGCTTATTAGCCTGATAACTGCAGATTTTGTTTTATATACCATGCCAAAATATATCCAAATTCTTATTTATATATTGACATAGACTGGTAGATGCGAATTCCAGCAGATGCCCCAAAACCCTTGAAGACAAAGTGGGAACTACGGATGAGAGTGGGAACAAATTTGTGCTAGTTGTGAAATCAACTCTGAAACTCCGAAAGCCAAAAGAAGGATACAATAACCACAACAGCAAAATAGATTAGAGGACAAGTACCTACACATTGGGGGAAAAAAGTCTTGAATTGAAATTGACGGGAAAAGTTCTGATACACCATAATGTTGGAAACTTACTGGAATAATAATTATAGAATTTACGTAGGTAGGTATGTCTGATAATTTTTTTTTATTTCTTTAGGATTTCGCAAGTAGTGAGTTATAATTTTAGACACAGCTACATGAGATATATTAGGAATTTTTCGGACTCACCAAAATCATAGATGTACATGCTATACACAAAGATATGAATTTCTAAATCTATCAATTATCTTAATTCAGTCACTTCTTAATCGTGTGACAAATTGCGGAAAATGGAAAGAATCCAGTGAAAATTGCCACACCTACCTACTTGCTTTTGGTTGCCAATTGGCGTCGGACCAACAAGAAAGACATACCTAAACGAAGTGACTTACCCATTATATGCGCACAACATCCACTTATCCCTAATAATATTGTGCTTGAATTTTATAAATCTGTAGCGTCTCTCTCCCAACAATTTTGAAATGTCAATTACTTACTGCGTCACTTTTACTCCTTTTTCATTTTTTCTATTCTACACGTGAGTTCGTTGGAATTTCAATGAACAGGAGGACAGGTACTACCTAGTGAATCTATAGGGTTTCATTCTCATTGTACTATGGGAAGTTTTTTTTTTTCCTAATGAGGACTATGGGAAGTTACAAAGGTGCATTCTATATCACAGGTGCAGTTACATAGGTGAATTCTATGAAGCTTTTGTTTGAGATCTGAATTCGATGGGATTTGAATGAACGGGGAGGCACCACATGGTGAATCTGTTGAATCTCTCTCACGATAATGTTTTATTTAATTGGATGGAATGTATGAAGCTTCTGTTTTGAATAAACTTCTTCTGTGATGAAAAAATCGAAAATAATCGCGGGCATTCTCGACAACTGGTTAAAATTTACCATCTATGGGTGGTTTTGAATCACCTTCTACGAGATATCAATATAAATGTTATCAATAACAAAGAATTACAACACGAAACACTGACTCAGGTCGCATTTATTTGGAAAATGTATTATTTTTCATTTCAATTACTTATTCTTATCTTACGTTCATTGATCGGTATAAACGTGAGTGTTGAGGATGTACGCGTGCCATTATTATGTGGGCTATGGGATATAGGAATGTTACTCATAAAAACAGGTAACTCTCTACCCATCTACGAATCGAATGGAAGTATCGCAGGTTAGTACAAATTCTGGTGCATGCATAGTATATGAGCTTAGTATTATACCAGGATTTCCGTGACAGAGCGCAAAGCATGCAATCATGCATAATCTTACTTTCATCATGCAGGATATCTAATGTAATGAGGCCAAACTGAAACCTTCACCAGAATATATGTGCGAAATTTTGAAAACTTGGATGCAAACTACAAATAATACCCTAAATAAGGACTTAATTGGCCTTAATCGACCTAAGGAATAATGGACTTGGGTCGGAATTTGCTATTTTGACCTCAAAATCGGATTCAGCACCCTCAAAAACCCCTGCATCCCCATTTTCAGCTCCGAAATTCGAATAGTTTGGCTGGAATGAGCTAAAGGAAAAACGCGTGACGTCATCTGGTACCTATGTATCTCCCTCTCACGCGGTTCTCACGTGAGAGAGCGAGAAGGCAATACATACAAGATGACATCACACGGGTTTTCGTTCCCCTTTCTCGTCCTCTTCTGTTCATTCTGACCCATCACATTGCACCTTTTTGGAAAGGTCTCCGACCTACAATTTTAAACAATGAAAAAAAAAAAAGGACGTACGTTCCTCATTTGCTCCCAAGCACATTATTTCATACCAGTAGGTAGGTATCCATTATGTATTAGGGGAGTAATATCGTTTAAATTGGACTGTTTTCAAGATATCCCTTTTGTACCCTTTTTGATCGACTTCTTTGAGTCCAACACATCACTGGCCAACGAGCCAAGCCAAATTAACGAAAATGGTTCATTTTTATGTCTACTACTACCAATACTACCTAGGCATGTGGGTGCGTAGTGGTGATGTTTTCCTACAACTCGAAAACTAGCGTAATATTTGACCAACAGGAACAATACGCTACCTACTGATGTTCCTGCACACATTTCGAAATAATCTGGGGCACAATCAGATTCTACCATCCGAAACCAATACCCTATTCGATGACACAAGAGGTTCACTTATTAGTTTTATATGACTTAGAATTCATTAGCGGATATTAACCTGGTGATGCCTGAAGCTTGCCCTCCAAAGATGCGTTTCCGTTTATCAAATTGTCAAGTTCATCTTCGTCAACTGAGAATACAATAGCTGTGATCAGAGCTATCGCAAACAACGATCTGGAAGAGAAACATTTAGATTTGAACATTTATTTTACTAGTAGTTTAAACTGCTATAGATATTGCCGACAAAACCACGGCGACACGAATTGTTTGGATTGGTGCAGTTCTCGTTCATGAAAGAACTTGAGTGAGATAATTTGTTCGTTAACTGAGTAAGGCAGTAAGTACTTACAGTACAGCAGCACACAGCAGGCATTGGAACTGCTTGACTTGCTTCTTGTACATGCGCGAGGGATTCTGGTATGTTGGCTGCCCACCCGTCAGCGGGCTCTTCTCCGTATACATGCTGCCCACTGTATCTGAAAAAAAAAAAGAGTAAGTATAAGTACCTACTGGGGCAGTGTGAACAATAAACACACAAAGTCGATTTTTGAGAAGAAAGGGTGCAGGCTCAGTGTATTTGAGACTCTGAACTTTGTCAATGTTGTAGATTGATCCTGTACATAATTCATGAAACCATTTGCAGCCATCATCTCCATGTGTACACGACATCTTGAAGTATCCGAGATTGGTTTCTGCTGGGGATACAGTATTTGGTATTTACCTATTATTTACTGTGTGTACCGGATACCCTCAGAAACCAATCGTTGGGCTTACTTCATCCATGAGTTCATCCACAATCATTGTTAATATGATATCAAATCATAAGCTAGTATGATTTATAATAATAATTAATATTGAAAGTGCCATTATAATAACGTCTTTCCCTGCGTGTGGTCATTCTTATTCCTTCTCAAAGTTTGTAACTTATTATTTCCACTCACTATTGTTAACATTGCAATTAGGTACTATATTAAATAAAATACGTAGGAGACAATGAAGTTTAGATCGATTGATGGTTATTCTGAATTTTTATGTGTCAGCTGACTTTGTTTTGATAATATTTTTCACAGATACATATTAAGCAGAATACCAGTCCAGTTTGTAGAATCGGTTTTCTGATCAATTTATTCAAATTTCATGTGGCATCCGCTCGGTGGTTCTTCGTTCAGCACAAATAAGCCTCCAATGAATCTAATTCTTTTTGTCAAACATTTAGAAGTTACGAAGAAGATGCTTAGTGTGATTTGCTGGTTATTCATTGCGATGAAAGTACTATTTTAGGTATTAGAAGCCTACTAATAGGTTCTAAGACTTGAAATTTGGGGTGTATAATCAATGAACCTTGAGATTCTTTTGGACTTTTCGTGGTGGCTCTGTGCCGCTAGAACAAGGTGTCGCTGTGGCACCAGGAATGGTGAGAGACCGGCATCAGGATGCGGCGACATTATGGAATCACGTTTTGGGATGACTTTTGAAATGCTGATTATATTAGGGTTTTTTTAATGTCATGTATAAGGCCACGAAAAGTGCTGATCGACGAGTATGCCTTGCATGTATGGGAGATATGAAGCAGCCACCATTCATAGCGTCCTCATTCAAGACTATCAGCTATATATACAACCCCTGATTAGCCTAACATTACCTACTGTTACTGCAGACTACTAAAATCGACAAGTACCTACCTACTGAATTGGAAAAATAATAATTATCGAAAATATTAGGACACAATACTAAAATGTTGGAAGAATGAATGGAGTCCGGTAATGAATTGTTCCCTTTCAACGTGAATGTTGATTCCATGTTAGCTTTGAATACCAACATGATTTTAATGCTGAGGTAGGTTTTATCCTCTGACCAGACATATTCAATCATTGAAAATCAAACTTGCAGTCAAAACATCGAAGAAAGCGCGACAAAGGGGGACTTTTCAAAAAGCGGGACAAACTATTTGACGGGACGGAGGGCAAAAAATCGGGACTATCCCGACAAATCACCTTATTATTATAGTGGACGGGGCAGGGAATAGCGGGTTTCATGTAATCCGTCCCATGTAATGCATGAATTACTGAACATTTTACAATAGGGACGTACAGAGGGCGACGTATGACTAATAACTGAAAAGTTGAGACGACGCAGGAGAGAACTCACTTACCTTTACGAAAAAAAACCACTGCGTAATAGTTTAGAGCTTTCGTCCGAGAATGAAATTTGACTCTAGTTTAACGAAGTTTTAGAAATTGGTGAATAAATCTGGTTCAAAGGTTGTCTATTGATCTCAGAAAATTTCTTTTGTTATGCACCGCACCTACTTACAAATTATACCTAGGCGGGTAAGTTCATACTTTTTTATTTTATTTATTTATTTTTTACTAAGTCATTGTAGCACAGAGTTTTATGAGTTTTGCATTGTTGGATTTCTAATAAGCACTGATTTATGGTTCATTTAATGCGATAGTTTCTAGCAGTCTTAGTAGGACCTTCAGAGTTGTGATTAAATTACCCATCCTACCCAGAAGCACGCCAACCCGGGAATAGCCACATTGGTATTTTTTGGTCCAAAAGTAGTGGAAGGTCATAACCTATAATCACTTATTTTAGCGGTGACAATCTCATTTAATTACACACGTACCTACCAATTTTGATTGAATATATTACAAGCAAAAGAAACGCGCGAACCCAAGAGGTAGCTCTTACGTAATCGCTCTTGAGGGTTGGCGGTTACGTAACAACCGATTGGGAGTGAACACTCGTCATTGAAAAGAAAAATGGGTTCAAATCGAATCGTCTTCCGAAATTATTGGCTCTTCCGGTTTCAGCTATGATTTATATAAATAGTCCAACTCTAGTACATTTGCACCCCGGATAGTTCCGGGACCGAAGGCTAGATGCTTTATATCCATGGAAGAGGTCGGATGGAATCTATAGATTTAGATAGAATCAAAAATCTCCTCTTACATTTCAATGATTCGTCAAAACACAGTTTCATTTTTTACAGGTTCTTTCAGAGGTGTACCTCTAATGCTGGGGTGTATCGTTCTAGGGCACGCATTTCAAAGTTATTTAACTCTAATTTCGATTAGTATTTGAGCCAAAGATTCTCATCTTCAAAGCCCCAAAGATTCTTATATGCTCGTTCTAACGCATTTCCCAGGACTGAAAGGTCCGATTCCCCGCGATAGTAGTCTGGAAGACTGATCTCTGGAATTATACTGGTCTACAAAAATAGGGGTCGAATTCAGAGCCTCTATTCTATCCTAAGAAGTCTGCACTGAATGGGACCATACGCGTCTTTCAAAATTCATGAAACTAAGGAAGCTATATGGCTTCGCAAATCATCAGTTTCATCGACTGTAGGAGAATTTTAGAAACTATGTAATTCTAAATGGCAATCTCTAAAAGCCTGGTAACATTTAGAAGATGATTGAACGTTTAAAAGAGGCAGGAGATAATTTTAAGCAATACCCGAGGTGTCATACCTGTTACACATACTTATTGGCAAAGTTTAAAAAGTCATAGGTTTTTGATTTTCGAGAGATGGGGTTCGTCTCGTGGTCGGTACAGACTACTGTAGTCGAAAGATAGTTGAAAACCGAAGTGGCAAATTTTGACAGAAAAATTAAACGTGCAGTTTACAGACAGACAACAAACAAAAAAACTACCAAAAAATGGTCTCAAACGGGCCAATAAAAAAAGGGCCGTGATTTTCGGATTCAGCAACCTCGAAGCCCTAATATAGGAAGAACCTACAACTCGATAAGTTGAACACTGGAAACCTATAAATCCTATTGCAATATTAGAACATAGGGTGCTCCTCTTCATCCTTAATATGGAATCCAAAACATGTAGATTCCTCAAGAACAAACATTTGGCTACTGGCAGAACTTAGTTCAAATTGTCAGGTATGTAATGATGCCGATACAGATCATCCTTCATGATAATCATATCCATACAGATCATATCCGATACAGATAATCCTTCATGATAATCATATCCATTCTATTCTCAAAATGCCTGAGTTGGATGTGAATAACGTCTAATCAAATTGTATATTCACGATTACAAGTTGCTGGCGAGATCATTGCACAACAGCTATTCGTTGAGATGACATTTGATATCCATTCCACTTGAAACATCGAACGCAATCGAGATATTGAGCTTTGAACCAGAGTATTATGAAAAGTCAGCTTCTCGCTGATCCATGAAATTGAAATCTACCATCTTGATGAAATGGCTCTTTACGAGATAGGAGCAAAATGCGTGTACTGTCCTCAGCCTTGCTCGCTCTCTCAGCGTAGGAATTTTGAGGTTTTTAGGGAATTTTCGAAGAAAATGAAGCTATTGCAATG
>JAEMON010000001.1:83415700-83431784 GCA_030264115.1 Lygus lineolaris | reverse complement strand
AACCAAAACAGTAACTAGATCGGAAATGCGGATAGAGCTGATCTGATGGGCCACCCCAACCGTCGAATTATCCGATTTCGGACAATGGGGATATTATAAAATGTCATATTTGTATTTATGAGAGCAAAGCAGAAGGTGAAGTGATACTGTGACGTCATGCCGTTTTGTGACAAAACTACTCAAATTTTGAACTGAAAATTGGGAGTGTCAAGGGTTTCCTAGGGCGTTCCGACCTTCTGACCCACTGGAATACTTCCATTTCTTCCTTGGTCAATTGATGTCCAGTGTGAGGGTCGTCAACAAAAATGTGCTGCGCGGCGCCACCCTCAAGAAGTAGGTACCTACCTACCTTTTCCTGTTTTTACTTTCCTCAGCCCACCTGAAAGGTGCAAAGGAAAGTAATGCAGGATACTGGTATTCTTCATCATACCTTACCTATGATTCCGATCAACTTTCTCTGCGTTTTGGACAAGTGCTTGTGTGTATGTAGGTAGGTATTTATAATAGCGGTGTTGAACAAAAGCTATTTTACAACCATTTTGGTTATGGTTTATTAATAAGTCAGGCTTTGACCACTCCAAAAATTTTAATATACTGTTGGAACCGCTTTAGTTTTTGGAATGCAATAGAACCAACAGGAAGCCATAACATGATGTCGAAATGGAGTGAATAACTAACTAGTAACCAATTGGTTATGGGGTAGTTAGTAGTTACACAAATGCAGCTCGAGTCCAAGTAGGAGCCTCACTTCTGTACAGGTGGGCCAATGTAGCTAGGCGCTTGGCCCCTTTAAAGCGTCCTTTCCTCCTTTCCATGGGTGCCGGGGGGGGGGGGGGGGGGGGGGGGGGGGGGGGGGGGGTTTGAAATGGTGCTCTCTTCAGAAAACATTGGTCTCTCGCTTTTCCCCTACCTGTAGCTTGTAGTACACCTATCCCGTTGTGTCTCCAACCAACCAGTCACTAGTATCCACCAGTCAACATATATTATGTGTAAACACGAACATTCTTGTATTCTTTGTGGCCCTTTGAGTTTCCATATTAACCCATTAATTTATATTGAAAATATGGTTTATTTCAGTTTTACCGTCCTGGAAAAACTGATCGAGACTACCCTGACCTCGCTAAAGAAGCTGTGGAGAAAGCCCTCCAAGACTCAGGCCTTACCATTGACTCAATCAAGAGCGCTTGCGTCGGCTATGTTTACGGTATGAAATCTGTTTACTAGGTACAGCATTTCCCAGGGGAATTAATATTTGTCCAATCAAGTTTATTTTTCCCAGTCAAATTTAGTGTTAAAATAATCAATTTTAGTTTTTCCCAGTCAAATTTACTTTCTCCAGTAAAATTGAAGGTGGGTGCTGCCTCAAGGGCTGCTTAACACCTTGAATTTAGTTAGGAAAAGTTAGGATGAAGAAAAATGTCGCAAAGTTTTCAGGTTGAATTTTGATCAATTCAATTTTGTTCATTCGCTAGTGGAAGAAGACTTGAAAAAGCCGAGAACTTCATGGGTACCAGATCTGTAGCAATAATAAATTACTATCCATATTTTACTAATATCAAGGATTCAAACGTACTGATTATGTTGTAGGTAGATACCTACTTATTATTATTCGAAGAATATAAAATTAGTCGTAGGTACCTATATGTTGAGGGTTGAAAATATTATGAATATAGTATTACATAACTTTTCCTTCCAAGATTATATCAAAGGCGATAATGACATTCATTTTCAATTATCAGTTATACAAATCCTTCGTGTGAATATCAGTAATTTTGCTTTGATCCACTGGGTTTTCATCCTCTTGTGATGTGGGTTTGCATACTTGAGACGCGAAGGGGCGCGTCTGGACTGGTACTCGGAGCAGTCAGACTCAGACGCTCAGCATCATACAAATTATAGTTCCACAGGTTGTAAATTCAGCTAATCAAATGCAAACACTAACTAGGTACGTACCTACCTACCTGTTTTACGATTTGAATATTGTGACATTAATTTGAAAATAAAATCAATTTCACCTAGGTCTCATAAGTAATCCAGTTTGGTCGGAACTAAACAATCCTAGTAGGCGATGTTATTCGGGCAAGTAGGTCACGAAAATTACGAATTCATTCGAAAACCCTGGAACTGTTTTTCACTCGAAATAATCACTTGAGTCAATAATTAAGTAAAATAGCTAGATAATCCAGTCCTGGACCAGAATTTCGATTAAAGCAAAGCAACAGAACTTGTTAAAGACATGAACTGAAGATATTGGATGAGATAAGATATTGTCTGATGAGAATCATAAGCTGGGGTTGGTAGTACAGTTGACGACCAACCCAACTGGGTAGGATGACAACTAGCTCTCCCCTCAGAGGCGGATTTAGCGGTACACTACTCCCTTTTTTCTTCCTGCCACAAAACATTTAAAATGCCCATAGTTCAAATTTGGTACAGATTTTCGCGGATTCCTTGATACTAGAGTAATTTGTACTCCATTATCTACAATTTAAACGTAAATCCAAAAATGAGGACAATTCCCCATTGTTTAGCAATCGAAGCAATTGTTTAGACCAGTCTAATCAGACCAAAAACCGTCTAATAAACAAATAAATCAAGTCATTTTGAAATTGGAAATAGTTGGTCTCAAGGTCTACTTATTGTACAACATTCTAAAATACCTCAACTGTGGTGGGTGAGCTATCAGATCGTTTTTCGCGGTTTAGGTGAGTATCTCTGAGTAGAAGTAGTAGAGTATGTGAACCAAGTTCTTTTGGTACAACATTTTTCAAATTTGGTCAAGAGTGTGCATGTACCGATGTAAAAAGTTGGATGTTCGATTTTGCGTAGTATGGGTCTCTCCTTGTGAGCACCCTCTTGATATATAAATCGAGTGGAATCTTGAATCGGAATTTTTTCGTATGTTGAGGCCGCAGTCGAGTTAAAACACGGCATTACCTATACACATGCATCTGGCTAAAACCTGAAGATAATATTTCAGTTCAAGTATTCTGCTTTATACAGGTAAGGTATAAGTTGCGACTCTTTTTATTTCTAGAGATCTGATTCATCATTTAATTTACAGGTGACTCAACATGTGGTCAACGAGCTCTATACCAAATGGGGATGAGGGGATTCCCCATCTACAATGTCAATAACAATTGTTCAACTGGTTCTACCGCCCTTATGCTTGCTAAGCAAATCCTGGAGGCAGGACAGGGTGATTGTGTTCTGGCCCTTGGGTTTGAAAAGATGGAAAGAGGCTCACTAACTTCCAAAGTAAGCTTCTTACTACTTCTATAGGGAACTGATGTGGGCCGAAATCTGATTAGTTTGGTGGGAGTGAGCTAAAGGAAAAACGCATAAATCAGTGAAAAGTAGTAAATCAGTAAAAATAGCACTGTCTCACTCTGCCTCCATGTGAAGGGGTGAAAGTGAGGATTTTGACTGACATCATGCGGTTTTTATACTATTAGATTGCACTCGATTTTTCCAGTAATTTCCCCTTTTCGCATTTCGCAATAAATTAATATTCATGGCGCCATCTGTGCCAAACTCCGACTTTGCATGAATCGTATGATTTGAGTACTTGCTCTCGGGATGATTAATTTTATTCAACTTTCTAAGAATTCTTTCACAGGGGTGACTATCCTACATACCTCCCACTTTGAGGACAATTTTTCAATAAAATACTATCGATTATTGGTGAATAACATTTAAATTTAACCCCCTTGAGAATGGGCTAAGGTATGAGGCTATGCCCAAGGGTGGGAACTTGGCCAATTTGTCTCTAGAATACTCTCCTGCATTGATGAATATAAATTATGGGGAAATATTAATAGCCATTATTTACCTTTTTGCCAAGTATCTACTTCAAGCGAAAATATTCAATAGTATTTATGCTTCCTTGTTTAGGATTGGTCAAAACGCCTGCCTGTATGCATTGATATTATCATAGCATCTATTCAGTTCAACCAACATTGTTTAACCCATTCCCTGCGGATGTGGTAATATTACTTCAAGTGGTTTTATCCCACTCACGGATGTGGTAATATTACTTCAAGTGGTTTTATCCCACTCACGGGTGTGGTAATATTATGTCGAGCCTCACCCGCTCACTAGCTCGTGCTGCATGAATGGCCATGGTTTTTTACAATTATGAAAATGGTTATTTTGAGGATGGGTTATACTACCTCATCCGTGAGGGGAGGAAAATACAGATTTGTTGCACGGTTGCATTTTCAGTCCAGCCTCCTTCATGAATGAGGTAATGTTACCCCATTACTTTTCATTGCAAGTTCGCCTCAAATGTGGCGTCCACTCGGGCGCGTTGCCTGCTAGAAACATCACACACAGAATGGGTTAAAAGATTTCTAAATTAAAAACTACGCATGTCTCGCACAAAAGCTAAATACAATCTTGGCTGAATCTTCTGTTTTCAAATTTGAAAAAAAAAGAAACACATTGAATTTACGTTCCTTCAGACGGCTCTTAGGAGCTGACAGAGTTCTTAAAATTTGTGTTTGCCTTATTTGAAAGATTCTAGCCAAACTTTCTTCACTTTCACCTCACCCTAGTAGGTATAGAGAAATAAATTAATGATAAATTATTGAAAATGAGAGATATACTACAACCTTCATTTTCCCATGAAATATTAAAGCGCTACAGTGCATCCCATGAAACGTCCCCACAATGTAATTCCATTTCGAAAACATTTCAGATGTTGAAAAAAGTGTAAATGTTGATAGTAAAATTGTTGATTGTTCTTTAATTTGCCATGAATCATTTTAATTTTCAGTTTTTCGACCGTACCAACCCAATGGATAAACATATAGAAGCACTTGCTGATATGGTGGAGATTGATGGTAGTCCACTCACTGCTCAGTTGTTCGGAAATGCTGGAAAAGAACATATGGAGAAATATGGAACAAAGGAAGAACATCTGGCTAAAATAGCGTACAAGAATCATAAGCATTCGACTAACAACCCGTGAGTTTTCAAAAGTTTTCTTTAAATAAAAAGGGTGGAGGGGGGGGGGGGGGGGGGGGGGGGGGGGTGCACAGATTACTCTCAGTCTGACACAAATATGGCGTCACTGAGAGAATCCATGGTCCTGTAATTAAATATTTTTAGAATTTTCAAAGAGAACCTGTTGAACGAAAGAAAAAGGGACCTTTTGTTTTGTATTCATTCACAAACCCCACCTCGCAGGACTACCTGCCTGTAATGTATGTGCTTTTTGCGCTACACAGACTCAGACTGTGTAGTGCGGGTTAGTATTCGATGAAACCGAAGTCGATGAATCACTACTGTTCCGATCTCCATTGAATAAAATCGTACGAAACGTGTGTGCTCCAAATTGAGTAATTATTTAAAGAAACCCGATATAACACTGCCATACAGCATAAGTTATGATTTTTTGTTTTTATTTGTCAACTATATTTTAGGTGTAGGCCTCGTGCACAGAGTCTGCGAGCAGAGCACTCTGTCGGGACCGGCAGCGTAATTGGACACAAAGTCCACCTCTTAGTCACCCCAAAACGCCGCTAAACAACTCACTTTTTCGCTTTCTAATCATATTCCTCCATGGCTTACATACATTTTATTGATGTTTGATGTACCTAAGTCATGGAAAAGCTTGATGAAGAGGAAGAATGATAAGGAAAAAATGTTTTCTGGTGGTGAAAGAGTGGAAGAATGATAAGAAAGTTATGGGTTTTGGGCTGATTGCCAGTTTTATATAGTATTTTCCCTTTTATTTAAACCTTTTTCGCATTGATTTAAACCTTCTTTACTTTGAATTAAACCTTTTTCACTTTCATTTAAACCTTTTTCACTTTGAATTAAACCTTTTTCGCTTTCATTTAAACCTCTATCACTTTCATTTAAATTTTTCACACAGATTTCTGGTGAGGGGGGGGGGGGGGGGGGGGGGGGGGGGGGGGGGGGGGGCTGTACTTGTACTAGACAACAGTCGAATTCATCAATCACACGCTGCTAGGGGTTTCATGGCTTCTTCTACAATGACGATGAACTTCCTACCACCTTATTCACCAATGCTGAACCCTGTTGAAAAGGTGTTTTCCAAGATAAAAGGTGTTTTTTCAAGAGACATCCTGAGTCGCCGAAAGGGGCACCATCTTCCCCAAGTGATGGAGCAAGTGAGGCTTCTGTTACCCCCTCTTGTACCCCTTTCTTGTGTGTAAATAATGTTTTCATGCGTTCATTTTCTTCAAACATTTACTTTCCTACAAGGGAATAGAAAATTTTTAATTCAAAGTTTAAAATGTTTAAACGAAAGCGAAAAAGGTTTAAATGAAAGTGAAAAAGGTTTAATTCAAAGTAAAAAATGTTTAAATCAATGCGAAAAAGGTTTAACTAAAAGGGAAAATACTATATGAAAATGAACTTT
Source organism: Lygus lineolaris (assembly GCA_030264115.1). Lineage (NCBI taxonomy): Eukaryota > Metazoa > Arthropoda > Insecta > Hemiptera > Miridae > Lygus > Lygus lineolaris. Next base: position 83,425,393 of record JAEMON010000001.1, on the reverse strand, counting down.
CAAATGAATTTTGTTGTGAAAAACGCCTTGCTCAAAAGTTAGTTTAGGTACCTGTTTCTTCAACCAAACAAGGGAAAATAGAGGGGAAGAAGCTTTTCGAAGTGGGCCATGTAGTTTTCATGTAGTAGGATGGAAAGTAATGAGTTATTTACGGTTCTGTGCTAGAAAGTGGATACGCCAAATTTCAGTAAATGAAGTTCCAACGAAAAATGTGAGTTTTCCATAAGTACCTACTACTTCATTCCTGATCCAATACTGTCTATAACCGGGTTTTTTAATTGTTTTGATCGACTATTTCATTATTGATTCAAGGTAGGTACTTACTCTTTCACTTAAGGGTGTTCCAGCCAGGGTGCGCACTGTCATCAAAAATGAGAAAATCTCGGGAATTATGGAGTTCATATTAACTCTCACTACAAATCTTATTACTACTTCATGCCAATATGTTGAAAAAGAGAGAAAGAAACCGCCCCTCCTCCTCCCGTTACCATTTTACTGTTAAAACTTTTTTCCAACTTTTCTCAGCCAATAATTGATCAATTTCAAATCTGTTTTTGGCATTCTTTCTACTCTTCAATTCTGCAGGGCAACGCACTATCAAAATTTCAAATTCTATATTTTAAATTGATAACAAAAAGTGAAATTTTTGAAATTTAAAATTTCGATTGTGTGTTGCCCTGCAGAAATAAAAAATAGAAAGAATGGCCAAAACGGATTTGAAATTGATCGATTATTGGCTGAGAAAAGTTAGACAAATGTTTCATACCACTGGCAGAACCCCCAGAAAGAGTAGTGGGTGAATAGAAAATGAAACAAATATCAAAATTTGTTTATTGCCTTAATAAAAAACTAGACAAATGTAACGAATAAAAATATGTATTGTAAATTAATTTTGGGTGTTCCTAAGTGCATGAAAAAACTCCCCTAGTAGGAATAGGGAGTCAGCTGGCTGAATCCGTATACTCTCCATCAAATTCCTCGTTGAAAAGTTCAAATTCAAGTCTCACGTTGAGCTAACGGGGGGTTAGCTCAACGTGGGACTTGAATTTGAACTGGGGAGGATCCTTGATGAGGGATCCTTGCCCTCGTTCCTGATTATGCGAAGCCCTGAGTGATGACAATATTACTTACCCAACTTACCCACTATAGACTTGAATTGACTGTCACGCCTTGTCAGATGGAGTTCATATCATTTTATAAAATTATACTCGTAAATACCATTGGAACTCTTCCAAAACAATACTGATAGTGATTGAAGTGATCACCCTTGCCTGTTTTGATATAAGTCTTCCTTAATTTTCATAGTATTTGGTCAGATGTGTGACCAATTATTCCTTGAACGAGTGGACATTTTATGGTATCATTCAAAATTGTATTTTTTCTTCACAGGTATTCCCAATTCCAAGAAGAGTATTCGGTTGAAGACATAATCAGTTCTCCAAGAGTCTTTGGGCCATTGACGAAGTTGCAGTGCTGCCCTACATCAGGTAAATAATTTCCTCCATGTTCTCTGTGACCATCTGGTTTGATGGGGAACATCTGGTGTCAGACTTGAATACTACCTTCCACGCCCCCAGAAAGTCATAAATTACTATTTTGTTGGCTAAACGCCTAGTAATTATGGCACGAAGTGTTTTCCTGGGCATGAGGAGTATCGGATGTTTCAATTTGAAGATAGTAAATCCTGTGAATTTCAATAAATAGTTTGAGCTGATAAGGGGAATGAGCTCTATGTAGTGCTGAAATGGACGAATTTCTATAAAAATGAAGTTATTGCAATGAGTCCGAAATTTAAGAAAGCAAATTTTTGAATTTGAAAAATGTATTAATAAAAGTCCATTTTAACGTATAACGTGATTGAAATTAACAATTTTTCAAATGTTTACATCATTATGTAGGTACATGCAATAACATAGAAATAATGCTAAAATGTCAATAATATCAATTTCTATTCAAAGACCAGCAATTTCGATGCATCCTTAGTGACCTTGTATGATGATTATTTAATAAAACTCTCTCCACACCAGATTTGGGCATTAGTTAATAAATTGTAAGCTACCTAGTTAAAGTTGGAGCTTACAACTAATTATGGTTGTAGAATAAGTTACGATAGAATTTCACTAACTTTCACAGCTAAATTGAGGAGTTTCTGGTTTTGTTTTCCTAAAATGAATAATACGAGGGCACTTTCAATGCGCAAAGCCTCTGCAAAGGCATGCCATTACCTATTTCCACGATGTAGCACCTCTTCTGAGAAGATTGGCAAAATTGAATTGGCAAACGCTATCTATTAGAAAGTGACATAACTCCTTGTTCATCAATATGACCAGTCTGCCAAGGTTTCCTATGTTTCATGGTTGACTGAAACTACATTAGGATGCACTGAAATCATGTTTCCATTTGTCAGTTTTTCCGTTGTTTGCCGTTGAAGAGGAAGGGTTACCACATTTTTATGGGGCCAATTTTCAATTCTGCCTTGGCGTCGGTCGGTGATTTTGGCTCCCACGTGGATGGCTGGCACTTGTGCTGTGCCTGTCTCATACAATCCTTGGAAACCTCCCAGTGCTTAGGTCGTAGTTCTCTAATCAACGTTTGATAGTGCACTGAGAAACAACTACCAGGCTTTTGTGTCCGAGGATCATAACCCAGTAGAACCTCGCTCCTGGAATTTTATCTCCGGACTTTACTGGAAATGATGTACAAAGAAATTACGTACAAAATTTGAGTTAATGTTATTCCAACCTCATAAATTCTACCCCGAATTCAACCCCGAGAAATCCACCAATAAGGCGTCCCCCCGACCCAAATCATTCACCTGCAGATTAAGAAAATAACCCAAACAGGTACATATACCTAAACTATGAACAATAGAACCACCACACAAACCATGCACACCACTTTCAAATAATAAAGACTTTCAAACAATAGAAATAGCCCAAACAGGTACAGATACCTGAACTAGGGACAATAGAACCACAACACAAAACCGTCGACACCACTTTCAAATCCAGGGAAAAGGCAGTTGAAGCTCAGACCTAACAGTGCATAGACCTATGTTCACCATATTCATGTAACTCCGTCAAATGATCAACTCTGTAAGTACTTATCTACCTAAAATTTTATAAATTTCCATTATCAACCAGGCATGTAATTCCACAAATTTCCGTAGTCCAAAAGAGATCAAATTCGTCAATACTTATTACTAATCTACCTAAGTAAATTTCCATTATCAACCACACATGTAATTCCACACATTTCCATAGTCCAAAAGAGCTCAAATTCGTCAATACCTACTAGTTCCATAAGTCTAATATTCATTTTTCATTGTTTGTAGCCCTTGAAAATGGTGGAATAAACTACCGAAACGTTGGGGAAAAACTCTCTTCTATGACTGAACTTCGACAACCCTACATCATATACTAGTATTATAGTAGTATTTATATTATAGTAGTAGTATATATTATAGTAGTATACTATATATATCGAAATATTATCATTTTTCATTTTCATAGAAATGAGGTGCGCTTTCTGTATGTGTGGTGATTTCTCTTGATTATGGTTCTAATTCGACCTGGTGGAACCCTTTGTTCAAATCAATTTTAGAAAAAATACGGGATCCTTCGGCAAGAGAAATAACTTCATCTATCGAAGGCGTAGGATATCGTTCTCGTAGAATGGCCTTGTTTGGAGCCCTCATATCCACACATAGTCTGATAGATCCGTCCTTTTTGGGTACTATAACTATGGGTGAAACCCGAGGTAGGCCCTTCAACTTTTTCAATGATATCATCTGCCAATAACTTATTAATTTCTTCCTCAAATTTATTCCTGAGGTGATGAGGGGTTCTTCTGAAAGTTGCAGTCACGGGTTTTACTGCCTCATCAATATGGAGTTTCAATTGGTGGTTTTTTAACTTTCCTATTCCATTAAAAAACCTTTGGGAATTTGCTCACAATTTCTTTCGAAAAATTACTACCCCTAACGTTTAAGGCCAAGGATACTATTCCCAAATCTTCAGCAGTTGTGCAGCTCAAAAGAGCTTCTCCTGACTCAACAACCAACATTTTGGAGTGAACAACTGTACTTTTAAAACATAGATCGGTTTTGAATTTGACTGACACTCTCACTGGCCTTCCTTGAGCTAGGGCGCACATTGAGCTGCGTCACGCAGTCCACTCGCGCAGCGCAGCGCAGGGCAGGCTCGTGCGAGGAAACTGCGTCACGCAGTTCGGACCGCACATTGGGAGGCAGTTTTGTGAAGCAGTCTGACCTGCGAGGGGGTTTTGGCGAATTCCGCGGTAGTGCAGACAGTGGACCGAGCGGGGAGCGGGGTATCAGTAGGCGGGGGGGTGGTCGGGGGGGAAACGAGTGGGCTGCGTGACGCAGTTTTTGTAAAATTTCACAAGTGCGAGTGCGGCTCGTGCGAGTACTTGCGAGTGCCAGACGTGCGAGTGCGTCAATGTGCGCTCCTCCATTTAAATGCAGGTGTTACAAAAACTGTGCTGCGCTGCGCTGCGTCTGCCTGCGTCGCACGTGTCTCAATGTGCGCCCACCCTGATTGGCGTGTAATGAAGTACTGGTTTTCTTGAGTGGAGGAGCATTTAGTTTCTCATACATTCCACGATTTATCAAATTAACTGAACATCCTGTATCCACGATAAATTTTACTTGTCCCAGTATACCGATTGTGGTTGTAGGAATACTACTCATGTGAGCGAGATTTACGACGTGCAACGAAGCTTCTGAATGTTGTGGCTCTCCAGAATCAGATCCAGAATCTGTATCCTGAGAAACATTGTTAAGCTTCCGCGACTTCTTCTTAGTGTTGGGTTTAAGAATCTTAGTTTCACTGTTTTCCCTAGCATTCAAACAGAATTTTGACTTTGGGAAGTGATTTCTTACTTTACAGTCTGCACATACTTTTCCCTTGGCAGGGCAGACTTTATCACGTTGGTGAGGCCAGTCCCCATTGCATCCAAAGCATTTGCGAGCACCTCTATTTTCTACTCTGTTGATTGGAACATCAACTGATCTAGAATTACCCATGGAAACCATTTGGGATTTGATAACCTCTTCTGACTCACCTGACGCCAGAATGTGTTCCAGGGACATATCCTCCTTCAATATCTCCTTTCGCAGATAATCAGACTGAGCTCCCATTAGTATTTGAGAGTGCTGCCTCTAGAAAATTGGCTTTTCCACTCATGTAGCTACCCTGTTTTCGAGTTTAGGCAGTTAAAATCATCTGGAGTAGCTCTCTTTATCGAACTGAATTATATATTTGGTACTTGACCATATTACAGCCTATTAATGTCATTTATTTCCAATGGTAAACTAGAAATTGTTCCTCAATAAACTTTAAAAAGTTCAAAAGTAATTGAGTAAAACGAAATTATATTTCCGCTACGTTGGTAACGAATTATTTCAATACAGCCAATTTCACAAGATCAAAAATCAAACTTATCTGTCAGCCAAAATATTAGGTAGGTTCTCAAAAAGCATTACACTAGGTTTGTTGATTCCTTGAAAAACTGTTGATCTACCTACCCATTTATTTCTACTAAATAATTCATGATGAAAACATTGTTCGAAAACCTCATTCAGAGCCAAAGCCTCTCGTAAAACAATAACCCTCAACAATATTCTAAGAATAAAATTACTTATATGAGTGGGCGCGTGCAGCACGGAATGCTGCCAAAGTAGACTTTTCCACGTTCAACCTTGACTGGTGACTACTGCAAGGACGGAAAACAACATCTGGCGCATGGATTATGTTACTAGTATAGCCAATTGCAGGTACTGAATGTCCCTAGCCGATTAAAAAAACTCTACTACCACTTTTCACATAAACATTAACAATGCAGCACTCAGTGCTGCGGTGTGCCCACCGGAAGGTTATTCATCATGAGTGAATTGTGAAGAATATTTCCTCACTTATTTCAGGTTTTCATAATTTATTGTCACTCTTTTGTAAAGAATACTTCACTATTTGTTTGTTATGTCCATGGTTTCAGATGGCGCTGCAGCTGCAATTTTGGCTACAGAAGATTTTGTTATTGCTCATGGGCTTCAAGAATCTGCTGTTGAAATCCTTGGAATGGAAATGGTTACTGATTTGCCCTCGACATTCTCTGATCAAAGCCCTATGAAATTGGTATGTAGTGGCAGTTGAATATTTATCTCAACTCTCGTAGAATAGGCACTTATAGTTTATCTGTTAGGGAAATGGCAAAATCTTACTGGATGCACTACCCCTCTACAAGATGATCTTGCACATCCCATAATAATAAGCTAAGGTTTTTGTTTTTCAATCACTGCTAGTTTTTTTGAAACATCACAATTATTTTCATTTGTATTTATAAACATCTGATGATGGGTTACCAGGCGATTTGTTTTCGTACATTAAGAAGTGGTTTGTGGATTGAGTTTTGGCACTTTTCTTTCTCTGCGCTCTGCACTTCTCTGTACTTTCCTTCTGGACCAGCTAGTACCCTCAGCTCCAGCAGCATGGTCGGGTAGTATATGCCAGCCATGGGTAGAATAGCACAATGGGGAACTTGTATGGTCAATTTTTATTTCGTAATTTGAAAGATCTTGATGAGGGCTTTCCAAAAAGGTGCTATGTGAGGGGCATCCAACTATTGAAAGTTACCGAGAATGGTAACCTGCTGGGTGATGGGGCCTGCCTAGGTAGGCCCCCATTTTCTGGGCAAACAAGCCGTCATTCCAAGCTGAAAATTTGCATCAGGGGGTTCTGAAGGGGGACTGAATCATATTTTGAGGTTCAAAAGCAAAATTCCTACCCATGCAAGTTCCCCATCATAGTGGAATAGGAGAGATGTAGCTTGAGAAGATATAGGGGTGTACATGTTTGTAGAGGGTATGCAGTTAGAGAGGGGGATGCGGATGTCCTGGGTCAGTTGGGTGAAGGAGAGCGCAGGGATTTTTACCCAAAATGCCGTAGGTTATCGTTCTTCAACTATAACCAAACAAAAAAATATATATATTGATAAGAAAGTGATAGGCTCAAACTTCGTACATCAACCATTCACATCGCCTACTATTAGTAGGTTTAGTGTACAACTATAACTGCTTCATCTGTCCATGTTTTTATTGTTCTGCTCATCTTTTTTCATCTGATCTTCTTGATACTTTTACTGATGGATTGATGGAGTATGGTTTTATTATATTCGCTTGCATCCTGGTAGCTGATCCATGCTGAAGGTAGTGAGCATAATCAGTCTCAATTGCTTCACCAGTTGGGATCCTTCAAAATAGTCATAGAACTAGCCTATGTAACAGCTCAGGAAATTAATACAACGTATCCGAATTATTATAGCGCCCTAGTAACATGGTTGTGTTCTAGAAATTCACTGTTAGAGGTATTGTTTAATATGTGCTTACACTATGAATTCGGTCGTTCATTAATAGTTTGTTCGGTTGATTTATTAATATTTTGATTATTTCTAGTGTTAAATCCTAATATGAACTCTGCAACACACTTCACCCTAAGTATGGCCATCGCCGAGTATGCATTGCCAGTGTTTAGGCTTTGACATTATGTTAACTACCTTGAGAGGGGGTGACTCATCTAATGCCTGATCTGTAGTAGGATAAAAGAGGCCCCTGTTTACTGAGTGGGGGTGTGACAACATACATTGCTCTAGAATCTTTATACATAAAGACCAAGAACCACCAAAACCCGTCATTCATTGACCTTGATTCTTTTTTATTGACAATTTTGTCTGGAAATAATTTGATTGGTTCTTTACTTCCAGGTTGGCTATGACATGACCAAAACTGCCTCTGAGCGCCTATTCTCTAAAACTGGGTTAAACGTTCGTGATGTAGATGTAGTTGAATTGCATGATTGTTTCTCAGCTAATGAACTTATCACATATGAAGCATTGGGACTTTGTGAACCTGGCAGGGCTGCTGAGTTCATTGATTCTGGAAACAATACTTATGGTGGTCGACATGTGGTGAACCCAAGCGGTGGATTAATCTCTAAGGGGCATCCTCTGGGAGCCACAGGTACGTATTCCTTGTCAACTAGGTACTCTATTTTGTATGCAATAACTTATGACATAATCATATTTACTTAGGTATATAAAGTTTCTACTTCCCATAGTATTCCGTAAGGCAATTGCTTTAATGCTTTTTATTAGTAAGTGTAGATACCACGCCAGATAGAAAGTTTTTGGGTTGAATTAGATACCAAATGAGGAGTAATATGTTGTGGAAATTGCTAATTTGATTCTGAAATGGATTTCCTAGTTTTCTTGCTACAAAATACAGTGTGAACATATTTTCTATGCAATTTTGGTTTATTATTTTCACTAATGAACCTTTGGAATCGAGCACGCAACAATTTGTTTGAACCCCCGCCCTCAAAATTTGATGTTTTACGTTTCAAGATACGTGGAATCCATTATGCCCTGAAGCTTGGCCTTACCGTCAGTCTTCTCTGAGGGGCGGAAAATGGGGGATGAAATTTTCAAAACGCCGTAGATCTGAAACTTCAAAGTATCTATATTTTTTCCATCGTTATTAAATAGTTCCCAATTTTTAGATTCAATCGCGACCAACTGGAGCACTAGGACCAACCATGCGCTCCCTGTAAGGACTTGAGGGTTGAATGGAAAAAAGAGCAGAAACACGAGAGTGAATCGCAAATCTCCCTGAGTAGGCCTAATCCGTGTTCCAAGATCAGCTGATCAAATGAAACTTTTTTTCGATTTCAACAAACCAAGTTTTTTGTTTACTTTGAGTATCTTCCTTAGTTACTGAATTTTTCATTATCAATAAATGACACAACTCTTGGATCAATAATAACAAGTAGATAGGTCCCCAAGAAATGATTGTGAACCTCGCGATATATTTAAGGTCGGTTGGTATTCACTATACAGGGTGGCCCCTGAAGGGTCCCTTAATATGTGGTATATCCGTGATCAGCGTGAAATTTCCTATATGACCTCAAACTGAGTCCATTCCGTTTGGGACCACCCTGTATAACAATGGAATCTTTCTAGGTGGGCGATATACAATGTAGTGATCTTCTGATCACTTGAAAAAAACGCTCAATTTTCAAGTGACTATCCTCCAAACCTCCCCTAATAGCTAACCCTCTGAAACCTTTCCAATAAAAAAATCATTGATCCTGGTTTTTTAAAATTTTACATAGGTTTTGTCTTGCTTTTTAATTTTTATCCCCCCCCCCCCCCTACCTTATCAAGGTACCTTGTTTAGGAGCAATTTTACTAAGGGACTTATAAATAACCTTTTTTTTAAAAGAAATAACAAATTTTGTTCCCTTGAAGTAATTGTAGTCCTAGTAAAAGAGAAAAAAAAAATAATATATGGCCCTGAAGTTCTGAGTGCAGGATGTCCCTGATTTTAATTTGAAGATGAAGTTCCTCGATGTGATGGTAAAGCTTGAGTCCCAGATATCTTAGAATGAAGAGATGAGTGCCCAGAATAGTTATTATTTCGGGGAATTTGACTGAAGGTAGTTAGGTTTCAATTAATTTTTGTCTGAATTCAGTGCAGAAAATATTAACACTGTCTTTATCTAACCCAGAGGGCTTGATTTCCAACAGGGATTATTTGTCATAACCTGGGACACTTCTTAGTGTCCAATTGCCTTGATCGAATTCTGAATTTTAAATGGCCCTTACCCTAGGAAGCCATCG
>JAEMON010000001.1:83379009-83391691 GCA_030264115.1 Lygus lineolaris | reverse complement strand
TGGACAACGATCTCATCCTTTCTTTTGATATTATTGACATTTGGTTTTTTTTTAATCTCGATTTTCCGGTCAGATATTGTCTGGAGTGACACACACACACACACACACACACACATATATATATGAAAAAGTGTTAAATTTAAGGAATCGTTTTAGAATGGTCTGAAACGGATTTCCATGCGGAAAATTTTCAAAAATTTGCATTACTACAATTTTGAAGCTATTGCAATAGCTTCATTTTCTTAGAAAATTCGCTACAATATATTAAGCACTGAAATCCATCACACACAGGTGCGGGGAGCATGGGCGGAATTGCGGGGGTGCTAGGAGGTGCGCCACACCCCCAGATTTTTTGGGGTGATAATTTTTTTACACTTAGAAAAAAAGGGTTTCTGTTATAATAATTTTATTAATTTCGTCTGAAGAAATGTTTTATTTCTTGAATAAACTGGAACCAACTTCATTTATGATGTTAAAACTACGATTACACTTGAGACGTGAGTCGCGTAATTATACAGAACAACTATTTTGAAGTTAAGCGATCAGCCGATGTTTAGTGTGTTGCTTGCTTAATGGCTGCTTCCTCACTAGCGTATCAGGGAGACCATTGAGGGGAGAAGCAAGGGAAATCATTATAGTGTCTCTCAATACCTACGCGAGCAGAAAAAGCGCTTAAAAAATATAATGTTGTGGACTGCACTGGTGAGGCAAAAGGAGTCTCTAAATCGTCCGTAAAACGGATTCACCTGATCAGATTCGTTATGTACCTACGTTTTTAGAGTCCTTAGTTCTTTATTAACCATTTTCACAAAACGAGTACATAAGCTAAAAAATTTCTCAAAGTGTTTTTCTAGCGGTGACATTATTAGTCCATTATGGTTAATAATAATACAAATGAAATGTTACTTTAACAATTATAATGAGCTGTACCATAAAATACGAAAGAGTTAGATAAAAGAAATATGCTACCTTTTTAGGCCTAAAAACGGAAATTATTAAATTGGGGTTTGGTGTTTAATTTGGTATACAAATACCTCTTACCCTCGTGAGCTCGCACCCCCAGATATCAACACCTAAATCCGCCCATGGCGGGGAGCTGCTCTGTGGTTAGTTGGTATAAATATATTGGAAACCTGATCAAAATATAATGGACTCAGAGCCTTGCGGGAACTGTGGAATCTGACGAGTTGCCCACCATTTCTGAATCTAATGGAGTCTGCTCATGGTTATTTTTTACTGTTTTAAATATTAGATCTCAGTGAGTGCACCATTTAAGAACACCCCAGGGGTTGAAAATAGAAGACGACTCCTTTGCTTGAAATTGGGAATGTTATTCGGATACTGGTTTCAAACCTATATTTATGACCATCTTCAGTCTGGGAAAATGAGGCAGTGTGATTGGTACAAGACCGGAATCACATTACTTCTAGACTAGTTTGGTAAAAGAGGTTTTCTGTCCAGTAGTACCTCTGTCACTTAGATGCAAGAGGCGGGGTTTTCTGACTTTATGTTGGAAGCGATTTTTGGCCTAGTACGCCATGATTCGCCAAGGCCGCCCCTAAAGACAAAACCCGTATTAAGGCTATATGCCCTACGCCGAGGGAGAACACAGGTAGCATCCAAAAAAAAAATTGCAGCAACCTTTCCGTGAAGGGAATTCAACCTTTTCGTGTTCTGAATCAAACCACCATCAATTGAATTGAAATTTTGGCCTTATTAGTTAGAAATCCGAATTAAACTTAAAACCCCTCTCAAACTCAGAGTTCGCTGTAGAATCAATTGCATGCCATTTGGTGGCATGTTATTTGAGAAAACTGTTATAATTATGCCTCTAAAAGTTTAATTTCATCTGCCAATAGTTTAATTCAACGTGCAAATTCTACTACGAATGCTACCTTACTTCCCGGGAAGGATGAGAGAAAGGTTAATTACTTATTTCATTATTTGTTGAGGAGAAAAACATGACGATTGGTTGTCAACATTATACGAGGTAAAGGTCAAAGAAACTGTTTTTGACCACAAATCCAAACGAAGGACCATATTTTGGCTTTGGATACTGATAGTAAAAATTCTTTTAAAGAAAACAGCTCCAGACATTCATAATCAATTAATGAGTGTTCTGACTCCAAAACTTGATACCTCCCAACTGTACTCAATTTTGACTTTCATTTATCATCCATGACTATTCCTCCCGCATGCCATTTCTCCAGTTCTGCCCTGCCCAGTTTCCTGGGCGGCATCATCAAGCCAAGTCTTGTACACACGTCTATTATGTTTAGGACTAGCCTTCTTTCGAAGAAGTTAGTTGTAACGATAGACCTGGCCTGCCAAGACCGCTAGAAATTAGTCACTCGAGCCTAGCCCTGAATGGACGTCTTTTAGCGACTAGCCCCCATATGGAGACGTCAGACTTGACGATAGACCTGGCCTACCAGGACGCCACGAAAGTCATTTCTCTCAAGTAACCTGGATCAGATTCCTTTAAAGAGTATTTAAGAGTTCAAATAATTTGGAACAAAGTTTTAGACCAAATCTGAATATGAAATTGAAACTGGTACAAAGGAAAAGAGTTTATAGCGTTTCGGAATCACTTGGTAGAGGCAGAATTTCAGGTAGTAAAATCCTGAAAGGAAGTGAATGGGTGAGGGCGAACAAGCTGCTTATAAAGGCGAGAAAATTACATGTTGGGACCCCCCATTCTTATAGGAAATTTTGCCACAATACCATATATTTATGTTCTTATGTTTAAGATGGTAGGTAACGTTTCCTAAAAACCTAACAAAACGCGTTATTTGACCCTTAATTTCAAAAATTTGAACACTAAGAATGCTTCAAAATTTCTGGCAGACAAACTCATCCTTTCTTCTAATATAATCGACATTTTGATTAGTTTTTGGATTTTTTAGATTTGGATTCTACGTGAAATTTCATGGAAAAATAACCCGCTACTCGAAGTTTTTAGTGCGTGAAAACGTGCAAAAATACGCCTAAAACGTGCGAAACCCTCGTATTGTGGAGGTGTTCAATTTGATCCATGATTATCTGTTGATTATCTGTTTTTTTCACGCTGTATTACGCAGTGAAGTTCAATTTCCGATTTGGGCACCCGCCAACCGGTACCTACAAGGTTCCACCAGTCTTCAAGTTAGTAAATGCTCAAGTCGAAAAATGTATTCCATAAATCCTTCTGTTTATTCTAAATTACCCATGTCTGACTAATAGTTCTTCTGTTTTCATTCATCTTTCACCTCGTCTGGTCTGTACTGTTGAGATTCCGGTGTCTGGAGTCCGTCCATTGCGGCTTCGTGGTGTGACTCGAGTTCTGGGATATTGGATTCTCCCACGATTGCCCCTTTCTTCTCTAGTGACGACTCAATCTACCTGACAGCTGACGACCTTGATTCCTCTCGTGAGAATTCATCTTTTACTTATAATAAATGTAAATAAGGTACTACTGTTCTTTCGAATATCCAGCCACACATGGACGGATTTGACGGGAGGCCCGGCCAGTTCTATGAAGGACGAAACCCGCCATCCTCATTCCTGACATACAGTAACGACGAGTTTCGGTGAACCGCGCTAGACGCCAGATCCAAACCGAGTTGTCATTGTATTTAGGTATTTCTTTTGTTTTTCATGCTCGATTCCGAAGGTTCAGTATTAAAAATAATAAACCAATATACATCGGGTCTACACTGTTAGAAGGCTTTGATTGTCAACACTCACCAGTGGCGAGAATTTGCGGCATTCACCAGCCATTATTCCCTACGGTTTAGGGCCTCAACAAACTACTATCGCCAATCAGAGTCAATATTCGACTTCCATAGCAGGCGTGGGACTTCCACGGTAACACACTATATAACACATCCTCGGCAAAATGACAGAGGGGCGTATCTGCAAATTGAAGTAGGTATCTATTTTGAGTTAATTTCACTCTAGATGCCCTACCACGCTTCTCTACAAAGTGTGCTGACTCCATGGTGTTCACAAACACTAGGTACTGCTATACAGCAGTAGCCTCTGTGAAAGCCTTGGGGTCAGGACAGTATGTATAGAGAAGCGTGTTGTAGGGTACCTATCTAGAGTGAAGTTAAATCAAAATGCTCAAATTTGCTGATTTATGTAATCTTGCCGACGACATAATATTATAATATATTCGCGATCGCAAACGGACGTAAATCCTGCAGGCGCGCAGGAGCTTTATGTGCACCAGACACGTACCTTAAAGGATGGAGGAGATCTTCCATATGGTTGAGACTTAGAATCAATGGCGGATTGTAGGGGGGCGGTTCGTTCGGGGCTGATTAATTCAAAGGATGGGATAAAGGAAGAAAAGAACGAGAAAAGGAAAGAAAGTGGGAACAGAGACGAAAAGGAGAAAATAAAATAAAGTACGTAAAAACAGAGAGGAAACGAAGAACGAAGGGAATGGGAGAGAAGCTAGTTGATTTCATTGATTCTGTTTTCCCTGCTTTTACAGGTACCTACGTGCATAATCTTATCCTCATAAATATGTACAATTGGCATATACAAAATATTGGTATTCATTCACATAGCATATGTCGGACTGATTGGGAATGGGGTCCACAGAAAAACAACCTTCTTCGCCGAGCTTTCGTGAAATTTATTCACAATATCAGGGCTCGAAGGTAAGTCTAGAGTGTGACCATCTAGACTTACCTTCGAGCCCTGATGATGTGAATAAATTTCACGAAAGCTCGGAAAGAAGGTTGTTTTTCTGTGGACCCCATTCCCAATCGGTCCGACATACGTGTGCATCTGGGTCGATCTCCATAATCTCGAAGTTCACATAGCATAGCATCTTATTGATTGCTCCAGGTAATAGGAATCCTGTACTCGGCGCGGCGGCGTGCCCAATGTGCTGATCTATATGGACATTGCGCTGGAAATTGCATGAAATTATCCAGAGCTTACTCCCCAGCTACCTAACCTCCAAAATTTGGATAAATCGGAGCGTTTGGTCTTGAAAGGTTGATCGTTTGCAGATGCACAGTGGCAATGCGATTCAAATGGGACTGTCAGGGTGAGGGCTAACCTACTCAATCCCCGATAATTCAATTTTTCATCAATATCGGTCTGGTGGTTAGTATGATTTGTCCGGGTTAAGGAATGGGGCACTGTCAGACAAACCGATAGTCACTCAGATCGACGGATGTACACGGAACCGATCATGTTCGGAGAACTCTGAATACAAAAAAGCAATAAGTGGAAATGCAATTTTATAATACTCTACCGAAGTTACTGAGCTGAGGGGTTGAACCGATGAAGACGACCCGCCTATGTAGTTTCATTTTTGACACGTTTATTCACAGGTAGGTATAGATATTTTAACAAGTTCCTCAAGCTAGCCAGAAGGAGACTGAAATGTCTCGACTGGATATTACATATGCAGAATGGATACTCCGAACAATGGATACTAGAAGAACATACCTGTTGTTTTCAATTGCCTATTTCAAATTCAAAACCATCTCTATAGTGCAGTAAAATAATTGGCCTCCTAACTAGAAATCCCCACTGGCTTGGTGGAACCGAACAAATTAATATCCATGTAAATTCCTTGCTCTGGGCAAAGTTGTAATAACTCTTCGCCCGATATTGATGAAATTTTCAACGATTGTGATTCGCTATACGAACGTAAAGGTTTATGAGAAGACCGATTTACGCTGACCTAATGGCCCGAATCGGTTCTATTGGTGGGTAGTTGGGGGCTAATAGCAAGAATTTTATCACGATTGGGCCAATGATAGAAACTGCGCATGTGGACTTGACATTTATGCGGATAATGGCCATATAGTTATGTTATCTGAGGAGGCTTTTTAGTTTGCTCAACCAACTTGGTCGAATTTGCCCCCCTCCCCCCCCTCCCCCCCCACCCTATAGAGAGACCCCTCAACCCGCCCTCAATCCGCCCCTCACCTACGCAGACTGAAGATGTGAATAGAGTTCTGAAGTTTCTGGAAAGATCAAATCGTGGAAATATTCCGGAAAGATTGGAAATTGGAAAAAAAATGTAAGAAAACGATTCATCGCTTGAAAAAACCGTAACCATTGCCAATTAACATACAAATCTGGTAGGTACTAAGGACACTTATTATACCATTGTTGAAACCCATATTGTAGTTTTAATTTCCTAAAAGAGGACTTGAAAATCCAATGAATACGAACAAAAATTTATTGCGCTTTTTTGAATCCCAGTTTAGGGATTGTTACGATATGAAATTTGTGTTGGTTCACTTTGTTCTTGTCTATTATTAGGTAGGGACCTACCTTCTCATTCAACTGTGATTCCGGTAGGCTCGTTGGGATAGGTAACCTGTGACAGCTACAATATGTAGCTTTCACTGAACACTTTTTGGAATGCGCTCAAATTTTCGTGGTTCCTATTTCTCAGTAAACATATGGACTTTTTTTTTTGGATGAAAAATGTCTTACGTCTGCCTAACTTGTGACGTGGAGCTCCCCAGGCTGCTCGAAAGAATGTTGCGACCAGCTCCTCCTTGAGTCACTGAACAACCTAACCTAAGGTTCCAAGGCGTCTCCGCTCCCCTCAGCGTTAGCAGGGTCGTTCCCGCTCTGGGAGCAGCAGTTCTACTGTGATGAGCGGTAGTACTCTAGCTCAATTGCGAACTTCCCAATTTTGTGCACTCTGAGAGGAGTTTAGGTGACTTCCCCTTCAACCCTTGTCCCCTTTATTGAATTTTTGGTTTTTCACCTACTCAAGGAGGAGCCTAACGCATTTTTGGAAGAGGTAACCGCTTGTCCATAAGTTATGAGCTTATGAGGCCGTTAGAGTCTCAAAAGCTGTTCAGACCTATAGGCATCCCAACCCTATCCTATCCAGCTATCCTATCTTTTGTCCTCGTCCTTTGTGAGAGAGGTGGTTTTCACAAGGCTTAAATAGCAAGTGAAAAAGAAGAAACAGCAGAAAACTATTTTTATACGGTTCAATATTTATATTTTCTCAAGGCTTCGAAGGCTTCGGAAACTTTCGGAAAAATTCCAAATTTTTACAGAAATATTTCCAACCACTAGAACTCTAAATGTGAAAAATTCGGATGCATACATTAGGTAGGTAGGTTAATAGGCAGGTAGGGCGAGGTGGGTATTGCGGTTTGGTAGGTTAGTTATAAGGATTCACCGGTTTTCACGTTTGCGCAAGAGT
Organism: Lygus lineolaris; assembly: GCA_030264115.1. Lineage (NCBI taxonomy): Eukaryota > Metazoa > Arthropoda > Insecta > Hemiptera > Miridae > Lygus > Lygus lineolaris. Next base: position 83,384,508 of record JAEMON010000001.1, on the reverse strand, counting down.
GCACCCTAAAGGCTGTGTGCCTAAAGCAGCTAAAGACCCTGTATGACAATATTATTGAGGTAGGTAACCGTGTGCAAAAATCAAAATTAGATTGATTTTGGACGCATCGGTCGTGAATTACGGTGGTTCAACAAAACACATGTATTTAACTAATTCAGTAGCTACCTGCAGTAGATAAACCAACGGGCCCGGACGGACGGGTTTAACCGAGAGGCCGAGCCTAAAGATGGGAGGAAAACAAACAATGGGAAATTTGGGTCCAAGTAATCCGTAGGTTTATGCAAGAAATCCTGCCACCAATATAACTTCGATTCCAGAGTATTCAATTCTTAGATGATTATCTAGTGATCATCATTGTTTACAGTAGGTACCTACCTACCTATTAATCAGCTCTACTAATTACCATGAAACTTTAGCTATTTTGGTTTCTTTATGCGTGCGAAGTTGCGTAGTAGGCAGGTATAGGTAGTGCTTATCGTTTGCTGTAAGATTCTTATACGCCCATTTATAGCACTGCTAAATTTTGAGTTTTTGGCAAAGGTGTGTTTACCGTAATAATAAATAAGGGTATAGGTTGTAGTGTTGTAGGCGCAAGCAACTATAAGTTCCCTACCTTATAACCGTGTGGTCTCGGCTGCTTATGATGAACCGCTGCTAAAAATTACGTTTTGGAACCAACCCACTTGTAATAACTTTCCCCACAATCCGATTATCTTAGTTATCTTGTTCTTGTTCTTTTTCCCAGGTTCGAATCTTTCACATTTCGAGTCAGAGGGCGTGCTAACTCGATCTAAAAGTGGTACAATCAAACGCACATTCATTGCACCAGAAGATAGTTCCACAACGGTTGAACATAAGAAGAAGCGCAAAATAAAACATGCCCGAAAAACATCCCAAGGGACCCAGGTGATGCCTCGAATGCTTGCTCCAATCAGAAAACGAGCTCCCAAGAAAAATGATCCTGAGGATCCAGAACTGAAAGAGAATATGCCACCGAAGGCACCGAAAAAACAACACCGAGCTTCAAAAGCTGATGGAGAAATCAAAGAAAATAATGTGCCACCTTCAGCTCCGAAAAAAACAATTTGTTCTCGAGAAGCAGACGTCTCTCATCTATCGGGTAATTGTTCAGTTTTTTCTGTAAACAATTCATGCTCCTGAAAATCTTAGGAACCGCGCAACCAAGAACATGGAGCAACCAAGGTGAAAAATAAAGTTACAACCTACAAAACTAGCTCATAACCGATGGGTAACCTAAGAAGCTGTATCTCTGAGACTATTTTGGAGATAGAGACCAATTTGGTCTCTATTTGTAGAAATTGTATCGTTTAAAAATTTAGAGCGGTCTTTGTCGAAAAACGTCCACCTTCAATGTCATTAATTGAAAAAAGTTTAAAAATTTCGCAGAAAATTGGTGCAAACTTCAATAACCTCATTTTACGTGAATGTAAAGGGGCTTAAACCGAATCCATCTTCCCGAAAATTAAATCCCTCCACGAACCCCATATGTTGCCTGGTCCATGAGAGGTGTTTAGGCTCATTTCTTAAACAAATTTACTCCCCCATTTTCATTGTTTTTAAAGATTGCAAGGGAACTACATATATGTATGTTCCACAGACTTCGTTCTGTGCTTAAATGAAAGCCAAAAAAATTTACTAAATCCTCATTCCCATGACTATTATCGAAGTTTGAGCGGTTTTGACGATATTCGGCTCGACACGAGTCAAAGCTTGAAATTTTAATTTTAATTTTTGGGAAAAATTGCCAATTTTTGGAGTGCTATATCTCCAACCATTGGACCTTTGGTGCTGCGGTTGGACTTGAATTGTTCAGATTTTAACATGCTTTAAAAGTGCTACGACAATCTTGCTCGAAAAGCGCATAGTTTAGTAGTTATCAGGCAAAATTGAAAAAATTCGAAGAAATTCGAATCTGTAGACTTGGATTCAAAGCTACTTTAACTCTGGTCCTAACTACATACAACTTTGAGATTGTTGTCCCTTTTTGTACTTATTGACTGCCCTATAGGTAGGCACCTACCTTTACCTGACGTTATTAAAATTATGAATAGAAACGAACATTTTGTTTATTTACGTTAATTGTGCAACATAACATAGCAGTACTACCTACTAATAAGAAATGTAGACCAGGTAGGTACCTACCCTGCGGAATTGCAGAAAATCATACAAAATTACGCAGGAACATTTCAGGGTACCTACCTTAATACTACTACAACATTACAAATAGGTATCAAACAAAGTAGGTAGGTACTTTTCTATACAATATTTACTTTCATGTATACCTATCCACTCGATGTTTCCAGGAGTGAAGCGGAAACTTTCTGCGTCTCCGCCTTTGAATACGAGTACGAATACTGATGTGGATAATGCAGCATCATTTGAGTCCAGCAATCATGGTAGATACCTTCTTATTAGGTCTGTTCCTGCAAGCTTATGGGGTCACAAGCTCAGGGTAGCTCCAGAGTTGGAAAGAGTCGCCACAGGGTAGCCCCGAGGTTACAAATTTCGAAGTCTTGTTGGAACACGTTAGTAGCTTCTGCATGGAGATTCAGACAAATTCATCATCGATGAAAGACTCTCCCGAATCACAAGTAATTTGTTATTTTAGACCAGTGATTCTCAACCTTTCCTCGGTCATGCCCCCCTAGCACCATGAGAATTTTTTTAGCCCCCCTCTAGGGCCTAGTCGATCTCTTGTGAATGTCATCGCCTATCTACCTACCTACCGTGTGCAAATTTTGGATCTTTAACAAAGAATACAGCTATTCTGATTCATGTTGCAATTACGCTTTCAACGGAAGTCAGTAACACAAAAGTGAAAACACTCAATTTTGAGAACAGGAACTTGGAAACTCGATTGAAACAAATGGTAACCTTCGGGTTAATGTGACATGCACCAGCTGTATTGAACTCAGCTGTGTTCTTGGTCTCTTGCCGCCTGTCTGTTAATATCTTCTCATCCTATGTTATTATATACCTACTTTTTTCCATAAAATCAACCCCTCCCCCCCCCCCTCCTGAAGTGCGGTTGCGCCTCCCCAGGGGGGCGTGCCTCCAGGTTGAGAACCGCTGTTTTAGACAATATTCCGTTCTGGGGAAAAGTGAAAAGAAAGCAAGAAACGGATCAAACTGGGACAACAATTTCAATTATAATTCGGGAGGTAATGTGGAATGTAGTTTTATTTGCGGAAAACAGCTATTTACAAAGTGAGCCTGCGCGGAGCACTCGCTTGTTGAAACACAGAGCTCGTGACCCCGAAAGCTCGCTTGCTCCACCAGGGCTCTTCCGACAGCTTGTAGGAACAGACCTGTTTCATTTCATTCCTTGCTGTAGTCTATAGTCGAGAAGGGAGTACTGGTACAATTGATTCCGACATAGGGTTGTTCCAACTAAAATATGCAGTTCAAATAGTACCTATTCAGTTCTTGAATATAAAATTCGAATAATCTCAAGATCTTTTCTCAAGGTCAAATGTTCGGCTTGAACATTTTCGAATATCTTCGAAATTAACAATTTAGTTGGAACAAACTTAAGGGGTACCAGAAGATTTACTTTTATTAACACTGCGCACATGGTTGCTTTCAGTTCGTAACATAGGATATTTTTTCTGAAATTTAACAGCAAGTTTTGAGTGTCAATCCACTGTACAGATTTTACGCATCCTTGCGCATCTTAATTTGTGCGAGTTACCTAAACATGTCTAGAAACACCCCGAACAACATTTAGCTGCATCCGATTGCAACCTTGAACTCCGGAGCCGTAATTACCTTTAATTAACGGTAAAACGGGTTTACCTGTCTGTAAACAAGCGATGAAAACACTGTGAAAACAAGGCATTGGCGGGGGGGTGTATAGTCGTGTTACTGGCTCTATGAAGGTGTAGGATAATCACCGACAGGTAAATAAGTCATTTGTTGCATAGGTTTGCATAGGTTTTGGCCTAGTTTTCTATTACAGGTTCCAGATCCCATCGTCAAAAGTGCCAATTGCTGGTGTAAATAGTGCCCCTACAGTCAATACATTGCCATTTTTCAATCTATTCCAAAATTAAGAACAATTGAACTTTGCGAACTGAAATTGCGTGATAAAAATAAAATGAGGTATGAAGGTTGTCTACAGTTGGGACAAACTTCAGGAATACAGGCAATTTCAACAAAGTGTTCCTTTTAAAGTTTTTTTAAAGCCCTTGTTCATTCGTGTTTTTCACTTTTAACATTTCGTTTTTTTCCTTCGATCTTATACCTGTAAAACAACCATGTCTCCCTTTACAGGGTAAAATTAAAAATAAATTTACCATTGGAAAGAGTTTCAGAGAGAGAGAGAAACATTTCCTATAATAAGGCCTACAATTTAACCGTTCATTTTCAAGGCTCAAAGCTTAGCAGGAACCGCGGGTAATTGAGGGATATATCTGAACAACAATATTCGAGAAAAACAATAAACACTCATGTCGAGCAAAAAGTGGCTCGGTGGTGTTTATTTGTCTGACAAATCAATTTTTCATCAGGCAAAATGAATTAAGAATGTGATTATGCAATTCATTTTACGTGGTGAACGATACTTAACCCCTCCAGTCATGGTCAGGTCAAGTCAAGTCTTACACCCTAAAACACAAGGTGCACCCACAAACACAGGTTTTCAAGGTGATCGACTTGAAAACCCCGCGGTTTTTTAACGCTATCTTCAAAATTTGAACTTTGGACTAAGTTTTGAGCCTTTCTTATATGAAATTTGCCCCTCTTTCCAATGGTAGGTATAATTTGTCTTTAATTTTACACTGTAAGTTAAGGAAGATGTCGAAATTGATGGATAAATTCTACCTACCGAAACCACAGGGATGTTTGAATCTCTAAATTATTATTATTCCCCAAATTGAAAGTGTTACATATGCTAATAAAACTGATCATTGCTTTTCTCTCCGTGAAAGAGTATTATCTATTGAAAAATATCTTAAACATAAAACCGTACCAATCACCACATTTTTGGCTCCCCGCGAGGAATTGTTTGTGAAATATGAATAGGTTGGTACGTTCAAGAGCCTTTCAAAGGGCTGCATGTGAAAGACTTATTGAGACTCTCACCACTCTTCTTGATGCGGAAGTGGTGGTTTTAGCAAGTATTATACCACATTACAAAGTCCTGACAAGTAAGTTTGAATCGTTAAAGAGGGACGACAATACCATTTATGAACTGTATCTAGACGAGCCAACAGTCGAAGATGTCGTTATTCAAGAAGAGATCGCTGCTGTAGATGACTTCGACTCGAAATATCGAGCGCTAATGTACCGTATTGACACTCTCGTCGCTCAGGAGGAGAGGGACCGTGGATCAGCAAGAGAAACAGTGATAGCTCCCAAAAGGAAACATTACAAACTACCAGAAATAGAACTGTCAAAGTTTTCCGGAGATATAAAAGAGTGATTGAATTTCTGGGACAGTTTGAAAAGATTCACGAAGATGCAGAACTTGTTCCAGAA
>JAEMON010000001.1:83343793-83363026 GCA_030264115.1 Lygus lineolaris | reverse complement strand
AATAATAAACCGTTGTGTAATAATTTGCAGCGTTTTTGAGACCCTTGCAAAAAATTATGAAGTTGAAAAAAAAAAGTAGGTAGGTAGCTGTAAAATAACGATGTTAGAGGGGGTGCCTAACTCGTGGACCTCCTTGTATACCTACTTATGAAAAGTGGTAGGTAGGTACCACGTATAGTTACGTAGTAGGTACCGCGTAGCGGTTGGTAGGTACGTTTAATGATGATAATATAGGTACCTATGCACTATTCGATGATAATCTAAGTCCTATTGGGATTATTTGTTGTTGTTTTACTTATGACTTCTGCATGATTTCGAGAATTATTTGGTTTAGTTTCTAACAGCAGGGGTTGTATCAATTGTAAATGTAACTATGGTCACTTATCTATATTGTAACCGGTTAGGCGCCAACCAGCCACCACCTTTCTTATTTATTTATTTGTGTGAAAACTGTATTGTTTTTACATTCTGTGAAACGTTCTGTTTATCCATCTGTCAAACTTGGTAGTACCTAGTTTACTAAGCCCAAAAAACGCGATTTATTGCATTTAGCGCACATTTGGAGCATATGTGCGCGCTCAAAAATTCAATAGACGGGTCATTTTTTCATGAAATTTCAGGTAGAATCCGAATCTGAAATAAAATGGAGTGTGCGAGCATGATTTTTCGAATCATCATAAAAAATCATTAGAAACTACTTACCTAATTTTTGAAATGCCTTAGTTTTGGAAAACCCTGGGTGGTTTCAATTAAGTTTATCCTGTGGAAGCGAGATTTCTTGAAATCGGCCGATAAACGGGCATACTTACCTATAATTCAATGCATCTCATTTCCAGTAAAAGGGGGAAGGAAAAGAAGAGGTGGGAGAAGGTCTCACAAGGACAGTTGGACTTCCAGCGAATCAGACTCCAGTGAATCAGATTCCTCGTGCTGCTGCTGCTCTTCTTGCGACCCTTACGACTCCTACTGCAGCACTTGTGGTGACTCTTTGTCTACGTCCAGCTCAACTGATAGCGAAGATGATGATCATCATAAGCGTCATCATAGGCGTCGTCACAGCTCAACTGATAGCAAAGATGATCATCATCATAAGCGTCATCACAGCTCAACTGATAGCGAAGATGATTGCAATCACAAGCGTCATCAAAGCAGAACTGGAAGGAAAGATGATCGTCATCACAGGCGTCGTCATCGTTAAATTAAATACCCCTTAGTTTTTTGTTTGTTTTTTCACGGGATGCCGTTGTTTCAAGCGAGTTAAAATCTGCACAAGAATTGATACAAAACTTTAAAATTGGCACTGGGCTTGTCATCGTGAGGGGGGCATTAAGAGATGTACCTACTTAATTCGTACTCTTATATTCGATAGTTAATTTTTTTTTCACCTCCATAAATTCGCTCTTCAATTACCTCTCCAAACGTTTCAATCAACAAGTTCGATCTGGTCTGACTTGTATGTTGATGTTGGTTCAGAACCAGTTATTTATTTGGCTTCCAATAAGTACTTTGAGGGCTTCATCACGGTCTCGTAGGATCACATTGACTCGTCTGATTTTGTTCGTTATGAATTCGCCAAGCCTACGTGATTTAGGTACCTACGTCAATTGGTCAAATAGTAAAGCCTATTGTTCTATTGACCAACTATTGTTCAAGAACCGGAAGAGATTACAAAGAAACTTGATATTTTAAAACCGCGCCTGACCTTCAGTATGTATTGACTACCTTCAGGGCAGTTTTAAAACATCAAGTTTCTTTGAAATTTCCTCTTCCAGTTCTAGAACAATAGTTCCCAAATCTTCAGAAACTGCGGATTTGGCTGTTAAAGACAAGACAGTGATGTTGGTTTCACATTTCGGTAGTCGGATAGCGAGATCATGTTCAAGATATTGATTCTGTTGGTAGGCAATAATAGTGGCGAATTAAAACCTAAATAATGGCAACGTTGAAACCTAGTAATGGCAAATTGATGTATGGGAGGGATTGATTGGGGTTATTTATCGATTCTCAATTAGTGTACCTACCTACCTTTTATTCATAGAGTTTACTTAATGGTCGAGTTCATCTATACTTACGAACATTATTGTTGGTTCTGCCAAGTAAAATTAGGAACCTAACAGCAATGTACTATTCATCATAGATTCGGACATTGGTTTTGGTCCTGTAATTAAATCAACTATACCCTAGAGAATATACCACGGAATGATGAATACATAGTACCTAAATGAGTATAATACTAAAACTTTGGGTTCACAAACTTTCGTTTTGAGCCAATTGGTCTTTTTTATCCTGATTTTATCTTCAATATGACAAGTAGTTCAAATAATTAGTTAAATTGGCGAAATTCACAGAAGTGAGCTTTAAATGAAGGTAAGCTTTTAAAAAGTTTACCGACATAGCCAGTATATAGGCAGAATTATGTCCAAGTTCGTTCCAACGAATTTCGGCACTACATATTTAGTTATTTTGTCCACTTCCTTTCTAAGTATTATACCCACTTTGTTATTTTGTTTTATGAATTTATAATAAAATATTGCATGCGAATACATATCATTCTCTCCATGTTTATGGTCTCCATTTTTGAGATCCATTCACGGTGAAAGAGCAAAAATCAACAATCATCAACGTGCCAAGAAACAGTTTCCAATATTTGGCAGCATTTCTTGGCACTGGCACTGTGGTGACACCATTTCTTTGTACCACGGTGACCAAAAAATTCATAGGTCGTCGATCAAAATTTCAAGGTTCATTTTTTACATATATCCTCATGGCTCTGGATCTATTAGTAGGCCCAAGAATATTTAATATCGGGTATTTATTCAGAATTAACCCCTTCAATTCTTCCTAAAAAATACAATGTTTGAAAGTCCTAGTTAAACAAAATAAAATAGCAGCGCAAACTGGTATAGAATTGAGACCTGGGTGTCGCACGCAAGATTTTGTAGAACGAACGATTAATGCAACAATACCTAACCCCTTCAATTAAGAACCCGTAATTTTCTAGAGACCTCTAATAAGCGACTAAAATTCTGGCCTACAAAATCATCTTTTCGTTTGACACTTGGGCTTCCTTTTTTAAAACCCTTCCTAGCGTCAGTTATCGTCTGAGGGTTGAACTTCAGGAATTGTTTCAGAAAATTTTCGTAATTTTGCATACTACCAAACATGTTTGATCCATTGCTGCAATAACTTATTTTTTGAAGTCGAATAGAAGAAAAATTATAACAGGGTTGTTACAGAAACAGAATCCCAAAATTCCCTGACTTTTCCAGGTTTTCCAGACCGCAAACGAGTTTTTTTCCCTGACCTTTTCCTGTGCGTTTCAATAGCCCCCACTCCCCCCCAAAATAGTAAGCCCATGCGATCACTGACAATTTCACCGAAATAGGTGGAGTAGTTCTGGAGGTATGTCTATGAAAACACATTTAAAGTTTGCGCGCAAGATTACTGATCCAGTTGTGACAAAATCAATAGGTAATTAATTGTCTTGGAGTCAGCCCCCAACTATACGCCGAATTTGAGCGAAATCAGCCCACTAGGAACTGAAGTATTGCAGTTACAGGAGTTTCACGTTTGTGCATGCGTACCCGCTACTCCCATTTATGGTCCCTGAAAATTCCATCAAAATTGGACCATAAATTCATACAGTTTTGTTTGGGACAAGGAATTGACCACAGACAGACATGGAACCAAAATAGTTCAGAACGCTATGAAACGTAAAAAGTTCCATTCATGAAGCATGAGTTGAGCGAATTTTCAAAGAATTATTTTAACCGATTTTGTGGGTGATTCTTATAGGAAATTTCGCTCTGATTCCAAATATACCATCATGTTTCTATGTTTACGATGGTAATTGGTAATTTACACCAAAAACCTCGAAAACGTTTTTTGACCCTTAATTTTCACAATTTGAACCCTTGGAGTACCTACTCCAAAAACTCTGGTCAACGAACTCATAATTTCTATAGTTATTATTGACATTTTAGAATTTTTTTCGGATTTTTAGCTCGATTCCAGGGTCAGATATCGTCTGTAGTGAGGAATTAATTTGATTTTGTATTGATAAAAATGCCTGAAACAGACTACCTAGTAACTCATACATCACAAAAACGCAGATGATCAATTCTGTAGCGTAGAAAGATGAACGAAAAATATTAGAACGAATTTATAAAAATGTAGAAACCTTGTAGGTATTCAAAGCATTAGTCTCACCAAGAACTAATACATACTTGTAGCCCGTATTTTGCCAAACATTCCAGAAGATTTTCAATTTTTCCCTGACTTTTCCAGGTTTTCCCTGACCATTTTCTTTTCCCCTGACTTTTCCAGGTTTTCAAGGTTTTCCAGACCCGTAGCAACCCTGTATAACTAGGTACCTAAAACGTCTCTAAGGTAGAAAGGTGTAGGTACTGGGTACCCACTACCTACTTACCTCCCGACGCTATTTCTTACCACTAATAAAAATGAGGAATACCTACGAAGGTGTACGAAAATTAAAAACACAGTAAACCATTTTGTTATTAAAATGTATTAATGAGTTCTCATTACATTGGTGTGATGCACTTGATACATATAATACTATGTGTCAATGTTCCATAGTTTCTACATCAAAGATACCTAACACGAAAGTGGTAACTCCTTAAACAGATCAAAAATAAATAGATATTTACATACAAAACTCCTTGATGCAAGGATTAGGTATATACAATACAAATACACGGTTTGAATCATAGCATTCTGATTCTTTCAAAATCTTTGTTCGTAGACTGAAAATATTTGGGAACTAGGTATTATAAATCCAAAAATATAGATAAGTATTACAGTATGATAATGAGACCATACATAGAGAAGTAGGTAGGTAGATAACTTCGGTAATATCAGAATCGTCTTAGCTAATACTCATATTATATACACTAGAAGAACGGATTGAACCACATTCATGGCGTGACAATCTTCCGTCACTCTGCAATGTGGTACCTGTTCAATACCAAGAGAATTAGGCAAACGTAAAGATGAAAAAAAAAATAAAAATAAAAAAATAAGCAGGTAGTAACGTGGAGTATATCATCAGGTGGTCAGCAATGACTACCAGCAGATCAACATAGACAACATAAATCTCCCCAAGAATTCATCATCGAGCATGGATAACAACCTAAACTTTCATTACAATCAAGCAATCATGGATTTGAATCTCAATAAATGTACATCATCCAGCGGATTTAATATCAATTATGTAACAGCAGTGCGTGGGAGCTATAAGAAATAGGAGATAAGTATACTATAGTAAAATAAATCAAAGTATTGATTGTTCCCAACATTGTTCAAGGATGGGTTCACATTTGCTATACTATAATTGAATAGCTTTCACTATCAAAATCATAAGACTATAAAAAGGGACAATGTACATGTGAAAGGGACTTGCTTAAACAGATCAACAGAAACAGCTCATTGTATCAAAAGGCTTGGAATCATTGTAGGGCTTCTGAGGACTTTATGATTAGGGCCTATCACATCTCGTAATGTCGTGTTATAGTGTTCATCATTAACAGTGAGTGTGTCATTTCAACATCCACCATTCCCAGGATTTTGCCATTATACATAACACAGCAACAACATAAGTACCCAACATAAGTATCTACTCCTCTTGTTAAGTTATCGGACCTCTAGTTTCAATCAGGAAGGAGTTGGATTACCTACACGCTACTCCAGAAGCATACACTAAAATATATAATAGGTTTTTTCAGCAGCTGGATTCAATATTATTCCAACAGGATCTCACTAATAATAGGACTAGAGCGTTACACGAATTATCACCTACCCACTCAGATCCTGAAAATTGATGGTTCATTCTAAACTACTAAACCTAGGTTGTGCCAAGTTGTTCCAAACAAGCTGTAGACGAAGAACCTCAGAGGAGGTTAACATTATTATGTTGAGACCAATGAGTTTGTAACAATACAAAAGTAAATAATTATGCACGATGTGAGCTTCAACTCTCGTGACTTGATCATTCTACGACAAAACCTCAGTGTCCAAACTGAAGAACGGGAGAGTCACCATAAAACCAACAGTTTTTCAAAAATTTAAACTAAAACTCATGAAAAGCAAGGTATCCTGTACTTTCCAAAACGAAGGGTTCCCACAGTCAATAGGGTCATGGGGTTCCCCCCATGGGGTGTGGATGGGATATCGATATCAATTTTATCAAAATATAAATATTTGGCTTTCAATATTCGATATTTTAGCATCGATTCCACACATTCGATATTATCGATATATCTATGTTCCGGACCGATAATATTGGATTGAAAAACCAACACAGAAAGAAGCAAAAATGCAAAAAATGGCTTCATGGAAAATTGAAAAAGGTCACGTGCCTACTTACATGGAAAAGTTCCAACCGAGGCGATCCAAAAGTTCAGGGATGCTTTGCTAATGGTGGAGATAAGAGATATTAATATCGATATCGATAATATCGACATCAACAATATCGATGTTTTGGTCCAATATTATATCAGTATCAATGCCACTCAGAAATATCGACATCGATATCGATATTATTTTTTCGATATCCCACCCCTGCCACAGTCCAAAAGAAAAATATACCTAAATGATGCCTAATGAATAATAGTTAGGTACCTAAATAATTGTGAGTAGGTTGTAGATAAAATTGAGCGGACGGTGAATAACATATCATACAAAAATACAGGTAAGCAGATTCAAGACGCTAGGTAAAAGGTAAAAAAGTATACTTATTACAATTCTGCCAAGCAGAAGCGGCACAAAGCTTCCTCGCGCCTATAACATGATTGTTATAAATTCAGATTTAGTTCAAAGTGTAAATTATGGAGGGCCAGTCCCGAACTACCCCTTGAATTGGAACGAGAACTGACAATTGGGTCATTAGGAATCAGTGTTAGAAGTGTTGGTTTTTACATTTTTGTGGATGCGCAGAGGCTATAACGAAGCCAATGAAATGTATAACGGATCGTTCTTCCAATCTTTATTTTCAAGAGCGCTGAAACTGATTTTGAGGTTCAAAACGCGAAGTTCCTACCTTTGCAAGTTCCCCATAAGGAGTTATGGGTAACTTAGGACCAAATTTGTCCAGGAATTCATTTTACAAGGTTTAAAACGTACCTAAAATGAGAATGGAAATTTCGATTTTGAATGAAAAACGTTTCTGTCAGGTGATTCTGAAAGTAATTACAACGCTTCCTCTACCATGATAGACTCAGAAGTAATATTAAATAAATAGATACTTACCAAGTTATCACTCAACCAAGAATATGGATTAATGATAACAAAATATTTCTAAAATAATCACAATAAGTCACCTATCTAGTTAAAGTCAAGAAAAAGTGAAACAAAATAGTATGCACTAGAGGGAATGCATGTATGTACCTACTTATGTATTTTATCAAAATTATACCAGTTGGATAGAACAGCCTGATATCGTTCCAAGTGATGAAAGGAAGCTCAGAGAGTGTTTGCGTTTGATTGATGAATAATTAGCAACAACTCAACATCTTGCTAGATGAGACAAAATTTTCCCACTAAAAACAGTTACCTATGGTCACCTCAGCGTAACGTTTTCTGAGTAGTACTTTTTTGTCAATGAATACTAAAAAAATACAACTCTAATATAGTCCCCAAAAAAGTAAAACTGGCCATCTGCATTTCGATGATTTTTAAATACGGCCTCTTCAAGTTTTACGGTTAGCTGGTTTTCATCAAAATGCTTGCGCCTTTGACCAACTTTTTATCTTGTGGATAAATAACACTCCTTTTTCAACGTATCAATAATCAAATGGCTAGTTTTCCGGTTAAAAAAATGTGATTTTCTCCTGAAGAACAATGAGAAGGGTTCAGCAATTTGACATTTTACGAAAACTAAGAAAAAAATCAATCTAAAGAACGTTATAGTCATTATTAAGGTACTTTATTCAATGAAAACCTGTCGAGGTTGATATAGCGACCAAGTAGCTCCAACGCACTTGATCATTTTTACTTGGTCGTCTCTCCTGTGGTTTAGCAGTTGGTCATTTATATAAAAACACTGGACCAGGTAAAATATGTTTTTCGCATGATACCACACAATTACTTGAAAATTCCCAAATTTTAAATTTTCCGGAAAAACTAACTATTTTTCGGAAAATTAACCAAATGATTGGTCAGTTTTATTTTTCAGGGAACGATATATTATAGTGGTGCATTAAGGTTGAATACAGATCCAAGAAGGTATAACCGTATCACAAACCTTGTACAGTAAGAGTATTAAAAAAATACCAATTTACCACCCATCATTGAAAATTAGGAGTTGGTACGAACAGACAGTGACTTCCACAACTGGTACAATAACTGAAGTTTCGCAAAATGAACCAGTAGTCTACCTAATTGACCAAATCCTGGTACCTACATATATGTAAATTACAGCCTCTGAATACTTAGCCAATAACTACTACTAACCTAACTAGTAATCAACCAGGTGAAAAGTAAGATCCAATCAGTTATCTCAAATTGCAGAAGATTATGAATAACATAATAGTGAACGAGAAGATTTGAAATCAAGGCAAATACAGGTTGACTTTCATATCCAACATTTTTTCAGAAAATTGCAGTCACGGAATACCTACTTACTTATTAATGAATGTTCGACGAACAAAAAGAATCAGTTTCCAGTAATTTCAGTAGATTGTTGACCAATAAACCCCTGAATATATTTCGTTGGTAATATGAAACAAAATTTCGACAGAAAATCTTTGTTCCAATATGAAGGTTGGAAATGAATGGAGAACATTACTATTTGAAGGACTGATTGTTGGAACAAGACTCCCGGTCAAGGTTGGATTGATTTGGTGATGCATACGTACTTTTTATTGGAATGAAAGTTGCATGTCGAAAGAAAATTTCCATTTTCCTCTACAGATGTGAGAAAAAATGGGAAGTTTGTTGCTATTTGTAAATAATAGATTCACCTGAAGGATTTGAAATAACTGCTCGATGATGTAGTGGTGTTACTGCTGTTCGATGAATGTGTAGTTAACGGCAAAGGCCTGGTGATTAGGGTTCGTTAAACCTAATAGAACCCAAGCCATCTGGTAATATAAACTGAACCAAACATCGTGTATTTACCCCAGCGATCATCATACCACATTACGTTACCAATTAATAAATCGGTTGGTAAATCTTATAGGAGAATGCGCCAAAATAGCTAATGTCCTTCAATTTCCAAGGTTAGGAGCAAGTTTGTGAATTGGGAAGTTTCTGAGGCCAGATTTCATCTGGAGTAACAAACATAATTATTGATACAGGTAGCCAATTAGGAAAAGGCTGACGCATTAGTGTTCCATTCAGAACCCTCAAAAATGGATTAAAAATTAGAATATTGTTGAAAATTTGCCTAGTAAGATTTCTGGACCCATTCCAATAGCTTGATTTATCTTCTTCGTAAATTCTCTAACAACCTAAAACGTGAGACGCTAGGTACTCAAACTGTGGGTAGAATAAATAATGTGGAATAAAGGCAATATTGAGCTTAGCTGATTTTCTCAGAGACTGCGATATACAACTAGGGAACCGGAATGAGTAGTGTTTTCCTTATAGACTGGAGGTAAGCCAAGACTATAAATAATCCTACCTACAACACAAATGAATTGAGCCACCGTACTTCAATAAGGGGCATGGTAAATAGGGACCACAAATAAGGTTTTCTTAAATTTCAAGGAAAATCTTGTTCCAGTGATTGACGCATTGATTTGGCTTTGCGAATGGGTCTACAACAGGAAATCTCAACTCGATTGAATGAAATAAGCAAAAATATAGATAAACGACATACATTTTAACAAAATAAACTCATTTCTTATCTAGTGAACACAAAAATGTATTTGAGAATTAGAAATATATGGTAGTCAGTTCTCACACTGACTTATAAAACATACATACAGGATATGGATACATGGTCAGACTCTCTAGTAGATGCCACATTTTAATCATAAAACGATAATATAAAAGAAATAAGTGCCAATATAACCACATAATAAATAGATTTGTGTACCAGAAAAATGTTTGGTCATGGACGAATTAACATCACAGCAATTTTTTGATCCAGATAAGTTCCAGTGTCAATAACCTTTGTTGACAGCTACTTACATACCCTGTTGGTGTAAAATCGTGTGAGAATAGCAACAATACTTCCCATGGAATGGCTACAACATTCAAGTTATTGATACAGGACTTATAAAGTTATTTGTGCTTCTGGCAAGAAATTATAACACAGTTTAACGGTTGGCTTTTAGTAGGACAAAATAAGTATAAATAAAATGTGATTAAGTAAGTACATGAGAAATTATAGAAAAGAATCTTGAAAGAATCATCGAAACAGCAAAATGAAATTCACAAAATAATGAAGTAGGTATTTCTAAATATGCATTCACATAACCTCCACCAAGTTATTTTCTTTCAGTATGGACAGTTCGGTCTTGAATAACGCAGTCAAATAATGGTAGTTAATAGACATTCAAACTGTTATCTGAGTAATCTGGTTTCGGACATCTTTTTTGACCACATAGAACTTGTGTTTCTTTCCAAACAAACCCCAAATTACGGCAATGTTTTCAATAACAACATTAACTGGAATTGTTGCAAGTGCTCCAATTATACAGAGGGTGAATTTAAGAAACCCAAATCTGTAGAGTGAGAAAGACTTGATGACTCCAAAAATGTACATGTATATGCTGACTGCTCCAATGAAAGCACAAACAAAATCCATCAAGGGTGGACATGGAATCGGGCAAAGGGAAGCTAATACAACATTGGAAGTAGATAATGGCATCGTCACCCATGAATAGCACGATATAGCAAGGAACATTTTGGTTTTCCATGGTAAAACTTTGGAATGAACTACGAGGAGGATTCCTTGAAGCCAGCGTTTCCTTTGCTGTACAAAGTCCATCAAAGTGAAAGGAGACTTTTCCCACATTTCCCCTTCAATGAAATTAAATGAATAACCTTCCTTGAAGGCTTTCATAGCAAAGAAGCAATCTTCTGCAACCGAGCCATCCAAACCATTGTCGAAAGACACTTCCTGTTCAGCTTTTACCTGGAAAATGAAATAGTATGTAGTGATTCTGAATTAAAATCCAGACGTACGAGATTGAAAGCTTCAATAATGGGCAATGATAGTCACCCGCCTATTTTTTTTTTTTTTTAAATTTATTTTGCATTTATAAGTCGGGAGTGAGATGAGATGATATACCTATTTTCCATCCAAGCGAGAAATTTGTAGTTAATGTTTAATTATTTTCGGAAGTTTGGGGGTGAAACTGTGTGTTAGTTAAAGGCAAAGGCTGCCACAAGGGTGCAGCAGCGTCAGATTATGAACAGTAAGTCATGTCAGAGGTAAACTTCAATGCTGTGGTGTGGAGGAAGTTTTCATGGCATAAATGACTACAGCAACATAGGTAGCTTTCAGAAACAAAGGAAAAATTCTATATTCCCCTCGAATAATAGATTTTCCTCATCAGTTATCAACACAAAAAACGATTTTGGGGAAAAACTGCCAACATGAGACCCACAGGTAAAGCACATTATTGAGTGTGAAGAAAATACCTAGTTAATTCGTACTGGATTTATTTATCTCACTCTACAACTTCTTGTTACAGAAGTGGGGAAGCTATACTGCCCAACCAACTTGGCAGACGTCTAATTACAGATTCGGACTCTATGTGAAAATATATTGAAAATGGCCTGTGCACAAATAGGCTCAAAATGTGAAAAACGATGTTTTGAGGATGTATTCAATTACCTCGTGTGGTTTCTTCATGATTTTAGGGTGTTTTTTCGCATTGAATCAAGTGGTGATATTAATTTTTCGATATCAACCAGCCCATCAAGAAAATGGACAAAGCTAGAAATTTCATGGAAACTTTTAAAAAGTTAAAATTTTCACTTTGACACGTGAGTTGAAACATAGACATCACACCGTGATTCAACGCAAAACATACCCAAAAATCACGTATCACGTGAGGTAATTGAATACTACCACAAAACATGGTTATGCGCTTATTTTGTGGTTATTTGATCATGTTCTCGCGAACTTAATAATTCGAGTGTTGTCATTTTTCCATGAAATTTGACGAAGAATCCAAATCTGCAACAAAAATTGGGGTCTCTATTATTTGAAAAAACGAAATTAATGTGCATTGCGCACGTTCCCAAAAATTAAGGAAGATTTCCTTAAGGCGGGGATTTTCATCTCAATTTTTAGAAAAACTGTATTTCCATAAACTTAAGAAAAAAGTTCACAAACCGTGATTTTATTGGTCTTTGAAATAGGTTATCATTTCTTAACTTCCTACTTTCTCCGTTTCTACGTGCAACTTTATTCAATGGAGCACATCAAAACGTCATCCAAGAATTGTTATGATGAAGTGAATTATACCTACTTGGGTAACAACGTATGATCCTTTCCAACTAAGAATTGGTTTACGAAAGAAGAGGAACTGAGCTCGGAGTTTTCCCATATCATCAGCAACTCTGAAGCTATCGGCCAGAGTCGTAACCCAATTGACAACTTCTTCGTTTGCATAGGTGATGAGACCTTGGCCAAACTGACTTTTACCATCCAAAACAAAGTTCAATATACCTCGGACTGAATTGTCAGTTAAAATTGTTTCTTCATCGAGATGGACAATCCAATCTGAAACATAGAAAACATTCATGCAGTGAATGAGAGTGAGTGGTGAGAGTGTTCATGAGTTGATGAGAGAATTTTCAAAGAATCAGTCCAACCGATTTGGTGGGTGATTCTTATAGAAAATTTCACCCTGATTCCGAATCGTATTCTGTTCAAAAAGGAACTTTTTCAGGAACTTTTCAATGTTTTTCTAACGTGTAGGGAATGATTATTTAAATCCCATTAGGAACTTATGTAGGTAAACAATTTTCTGACACACAATACTTGCCCACGCAACAAACCTATTTCTTGATCTTTAATAATGTTCTGGTGCTTTTACGATTGGTTGAAATTGGAATGTTGTTGGATGTAAATAATTACAATTATTATTGGCGAATTATAATCAACTTATCATCGTGCATAATAATTAGCATTAACTATTTACTTGAATAGAAACAGTTTACTCACCAGTTGGGGCCAGGGAGTTCACACCTTCCTCGAGGCAATACTGCAAGGCTCTTGACTTGAACAAAGCTCCACTTTTAGTCCTATAGTTGGTTGGAACAACTGTCTCAACAACCCTACGATCCTTTGGGAGATTCAAAGCCTTGTCAGTAACTACTTCTATCATGAAATGCTCCAAGCCTGCATCGATACATTTTGTTAGATTTCTATAAACATTAGTTCGCACCAATTGTGGGTAATCCCCTCGTGTAACAATTCTAATGCAAATGAATGGAGCAAGTAATGGACTCCCTCTTATTACCACTTTATCAGGAAAAGCATTAAAAAATACAAGCCCGCAAAAATTTAACAAGATATGAGGAAGAGGCAGGAATGCCAAAAGTCTCAATATGTAGAGGAATGTGGTTCCAATGTATCCATATGTTTCCCATGGATCTATCACAATTGCTTCAGTCTCAAATAATTTGAGCCCACCAGTTGTGAGCTCAAACACGAAGATGACCGTGAACAGCAGCAAACAGTGAAGTCCATGCTTTACAGTGCTACTCAACATATCGCCTGAAAAATAAATAAAGAGAGCGTTTTAGACGAATGGAAATAGATGAACCTACACATGAACAAACTAAAGGGTACAAGGAAATTTTTTCGACCCAAAAATCGACTTTCTGAAAAACGCGTTTTATTAAATTAGACATCATTTACGACAATCAAAAAAAAATCTTGGAAAAATACCAACGGGACGTGGGTCAAATGAATCAACGAACACATAGAGGCCAGTTTCAGCAGCGCGCTAATAGAGTAGTAAATAAACACACATCAACCAGAAATAAGTTTATTTTCTTCTTAGGTTTCTCAGTTTTCCTGTCCAGACATTAGGTTGTGGTTGTGGAAAAAGGACTTTTAGGCGTGTTCACATGAGTAAAATGTCCTTGGGAGAAGCCTGGAAGAATTCGGATAACATCACGAGATGAACTCGTTTTTTTTTTTTTTTTTTTAGAAAATCGTGTTTTCTGACACAAACATGTTTTCAAGAACATATGTTCCTATTTCTCGGTTTCTATTCAACTTATTGCCCCCCCCCCCCCCCCCCCCCCCCCCTATTTTTTTAATTGAACATCAATACCTAGTGAAAAATCCTTACTGAGGAATTAGCGATTTATTCCCGACAATATGGAGAACATAAGGTAAGTGAGGTGGGTGGTGAGTTTTTTGGATTTGACGCCTAAAATCGACGAATTTTCGCAAACCTACACTGTTTAAAGAAAACAATTAGAGATATCACACTAAAAGTCCCTATGCACCAGTTTTAGAGCATCTAATGCTGGACATTAAAAAATTAATGAGGGATTTTGATGTCACAGCAAAAATTACCTTGTACCCTTAATATTGATGGTCGATGTTTAGATACATATTCGTTTTAGATTTTCGTAGAAGAACATTAGCTAACCCTTATAATCTTCAAGACCTTGAGAGATCCACTAGTTCATCCACAAAGTTATTGAGCAATGGGTAATACCAGTGGGTCAATTACTGAGTTTCATTTGTTTGCCATTGCTGACAATGTGACACATGGATCGCATCAGACCTCCCTGAAGTGTCCGAGCTGGCTAGGGCGTGAGATCTTTACATCCCCATTGGGAAGAAAGATCGCAAGGTCCCTGGTTCACGTCCTGGACGGGCATCGATGTGATTCTTAAAAAGTTTGTATGTGCTTATCCCACCAGCTGTATTGCTCTTCACCTCTGATCTAACCACGTGAAGCCTATCACGGGGACTAGAGTCCAAAAAGGTTGAGCTGAAATATAAATAAAATAAATAATCTTCCCCAGGATATGCTCAAATGAGCCTAAATCCAGGGTTTAAAAAAAATACTGGTGGGTCGGAATTTTGCATTTTCGACTTCAAATTCCGATTCAACACCCTTGAAAACCCGTAAGTACTAATTTTCAGCTCAAAATGTTCATAAGGTTGGCTGTAAAATAGGTGAGAAGATTACGCATGATGTCATCTGTTCTGAGGAGCAGAGGGTGCCCCCTAGGCGAGCGCGCGTGGGTGGCGTTGTTGTGACGGGAAATCGTTAAAAAATAAAGGTACTTCGAGGGGGTTCGAACCTTATTGACACAGCGGAATCTGAAGGATTTAACTGTATGTCACTGCGTAACCACCTCGGCCATCAAAGACCAGTTGTTTGTCTCTCATTACTGCTGAGGGATGAGCTTTCATTCACAACATTCCCCTGAGGCTCATTTGAGACCTCCAGACTCGGAGCTGAACATCCTGACCATACTGGAGTGTGAGTGCTGACGCAGGGGCCGACACCAGTTTAGTAAGCAGTTGTTTTTTGCTTCAAAGTGAGAGGGCGGGAGAATCGGAAGGGGTCCACATGCCAACCCCTATTAGACACTGCGATTTTAAGAAATGTGATCCTGAGAAGCTTTTTGTGATGTACGCAGATAGGAGAGGGAACTGAATTATTAAATTAATTGCAGTAGTGTGCACCTTTTTGAGAGGCGGAGGATTGTTTCAATTAGGTATTGTGTCCTACCCGACTGTGCCACCTGTTGTGGATAGGAAATCGTTAAAAAGTTAAGGTACTTCGAGAGGGTTCGAATCTTTTTACACTGGACACTGTGGGTCACCTCGTAACCACCTCGGCCATCGAAGACCGATTGTTTGTCTCTCCTTACTGCTGAGGGATGAGCTTTTCTTCACAACAACGTCATCTGTATCATTCTTACGGCACTCGTTTCCGCTCACTTCCAATCATTGGATGACCTGCATATAGCAACTTTTTGGAAAGCTCTCAGTAGTGAGGAAGCAAAAATTGGAAAGGTTAGATGACTGCTCGTTTTTGACCATTTGAACCGCTCAAAAACGTTTTTTTAATGTTTTTAAGAAAATGTGAAGACCTGAGAGTTCTGCATTGAATGAGTTCAACGCCTGCTCATCAAATCCGTAGTCATGATTGTGCAATTGTGCATAAAATTCGTAGTCATGATTGCCCGAATCATACCTACACATTATATACATAAAAATATAATAAACAGTGGAATGAGAATTTGAAGCAGGCGGAGTCGCGCTTTTGAATGATTAAATCCATTTCATTTGGCACATATTAAATGACAACATATTATCCAAATTTGAACTTTGTCGCAGGGGAATTACGTGGAAGAAGATGGGGGACAACAATGATTGAGGACAGCTTATTAGCTATTACATGACAGCTATTACCTACCTTATGTCCTTATAGGAGATCCAGAGGTCAAGGGTAATCTTCAGAAAATTTCTTTAATTCTCGCAGTTTGGTCTGGCCTTTTTCCATTAATCAAATTGATCCACTATCGTTTTTCAAATCAATCCAGGGGCGTCAAAAGTATCATAAATATAGAATCCACCAAAGTTCATTTTTTCTTGGTTAGCTATCTGGTGACTGACAGTCTCGTTCGATTTTCATAGTCGTTGGCGTTATTTCCAAACTCGGGATTATTCTTGAGAACCTTTCGAGCAAAAAACAAGAGTTAGCAAGCACAGAGATCAACTATGTTAGAGCAATAACTTTGCTATGGTTCTGCAGGAAACATAAATTACCATATGGGTGAATGTCAAAATACGGGCAAATATCGTGTCCAGCAACATTCCTGGATACCTAAGCATCTTATCCTCAAACTTTTGGTCTTGAATCAAAGAGGCGGGTCTCATCTTCAAGAAACAATTGTTGAATAGGGTCAAATTACAATTTATATCGCAATTTCATACATCCAAAGTTCCAATTTGTAATTACCATGGCTGTTGCAAAAGATGATTTTGAATTTCAGAGTTGTTCTTTGGCAATATAATGGCAATGACTGAGAAGGAAAGATGTAATATTGTTCTAGTAGAATAGTGAAATGATCAGAAACCATGATAAAATCTCAATTTCACAACATCTGGAGGTGTGGAGGGGGTGATGGAAGTCTGTCTCATAGAAAAAAGTAATTACCGTGTAAAAAAACCAAATGGGGTTTTTTGTTATGGAAAGTGGGATATTTTGAACTCACGTTATGACCTGTGTAAGGTGGCAACCCTGCTTGAGCCTACAAAATCCACTTCAAACCGCCATGTGTCCTTTGAGAAGATACAGCTGGAGGGAAAAGAGCTTAAGTCAGGTGAGTGACTTTTTACTTGTAATGGGGTCGGCGCATGAGAAATAAAAATGGGAAAAAACCCATTAATTATGTTATTTGAGTTGCCATGACTAGTAAACACTATTTATCAGGACAAAAAACTCCATGTGGGAGCAGAAATCGTCATGTTAAAATGGAATGTTTTGAATTTCGTGGGGGGTGTTACGTACGTACCTCCAGAGGTACGTACGTCACAACCCTTGCTGTCCCTTTCAAAAACCGTTCGTGGATATTATACGTAGTCAGCATGGATGCGCTTCGACCAATCAGCGCGCTACATTTCCGTGCGCATTTCTTCAAACGTTCACATTTCTCTTCGTCGATTAAAAAATAGGGAGACCACATATTTATGAAATAACCCCACTTTGGCCATTTTGAATCGATTCGCTTTCAATAAAAATTGTAAAAAAAATCACGCGCAGACCCCATTACCATGACATTTTATAACTTCCACAGTTTTCGAAATATCATTTTCTCTCTTCTTTCATTTTAAAGAGGTTTAACAGCTGTTTAAAACGTGTATTTATAATTTATTTTAGGATTAATTAGAATCTGGATATTTCAGTGGAAAGTGTCATATGTAATTCATGTGTCAAAAAACCAGTAATCCACGTGCAATAAATAGCTCCACATGAAGACCATGGTAATTTCATTCTTACCATGGATACTACCGAGAAAGGGTATTTCAGATATCTAGTAATGCTGGAAGTCAAGATAGAAAGTTGTAACCCCCAAATACAATGAAAACAAAAATGAATGGTAAAGGGAGGGGTCAACCAATGCTTCTTGTGGAGTATCTGGTGGTTGTGAGGTTGCTGAATATATGAAGTCGAGCGACTGATGGGGTAAATTCTAAAAAACCTCATATTTTGTTCACAGTTTCATGGCTTTAGAAAATGGCACGAGGTCGTCCAAAATCCAACCTAACCGGGGAACAAAAACTTCAAAAGAAGAGAGATGCAGAACGGGAGAGAAGAGCAAGGAGGAAAGCTGACCATGAACTACAAGAAGGGGACAGATTACATCCAGAGAAATAAGATGGAAAAATCAAGATGGTTGCAGACCTCACGCCTAGAGAGAGAAAGGGTTCGCCGATAAAAGAATAGAGAGACTATCGGAAAATTTCGAGAGATGCAAAAAACTATAACCACAGTGCTTTCAAATACGCCGCCAGCGTCAACCTATGACGGCGTACCTCTGGTGTTACTCTAACTCAGGGATTCCCAACCTAGGAGGCGTGAAGGGTGTCCAGGGGAGGCGCGATCGGGGCCTATAAACCTGACAACAATTTACTCGTAGATATAGGTAAATAGGTTGGAGCGTCAGTGTTTGTAAACATGAGTTGGCACACTCCATTCCGATCAAATGTTCAAAATCATCTGTGAACATCTCGATGGGCTGCATGATGAACTTCATCGCTATTTTCCTGAAATAAACACCGCTGGCTGGTAAACCATGTTGACAACCTCGCCGTTTACTGTCAAGGTTGAATCACTTCCAGTCGAAATAAAAGAAGAAGCAATAGATTTACAGAGCGATTCGACTTCGAAGATGGGCTTTGAAGCAGCAGAGTTGGAGATATTCTGGATAGAACATCTTCCTACCTGCATTGAAAATTCTTGTGCTCTTCTCCTCTACCTATCTATGTGAATCAGGATTTTCACACTTACTGGCATTGAAACCTAAAACCCGAAACCTCCTGAATGTCGAAAGTGATCTAAGATGTGCGCTATCGATAGTTCCTCCAAACATAGTGAAATTAGTCTCCGAAAAATAAAGTCAAGTGTCACATTGAGCACACATAAAACAGAACAGAAATTCTATGAAATTGAATATTTTAATAAAAAGTTCAGTTTGATTTTGAATTGGTATTAATTACAATATCTGGTGTATTATTATGCCCACCATGTATCACGTACCATGTACCACATT
>JAEMON010000001.1:83254338-83274900 GCA_030264115.1 Lygus lineolaris | reverse complement strand
ACATAGGAACATATGGTATATTCGGAATCAGCATGAAATTTAGTCCGGGACAATCTAGTCCAGATATGACATCTATAGTCTAGGGTTCTGGAGTCAAATACGCTGGTCCAACCTATCTGGGCTACCCTTTCTTCGACAGACTGAATGGTCGTTTGGTATCGAAAGTTTAATAGCTTTCGAAGAACTTCCCCATTTATTGTAATACCTAATTGTTCCTAATGGGAGGTTTTCGGTCATTTAAGTAGGGTTGCCATTTGTCCCGGTTTCCCAGGACGTGTTTGGGTTTTGAGGGTATTTGGTTTGGGTTTACGACCCTTCCTGGTGATCTGTTTGGGTGTCCAGGGAAATGTACGGGTTCCCTCATGAATATTCATTATCATTATTTTTATTTTATACTTCCACCTTCCTACCTACCTACCATTGTCATTTCTAACCCTCCATACGGCGTATATTATTGTCTGCCAAGCTGGGTGGCGCTGGGTTGGGGTGTGGTTCTCATATAAATTTCATCCAAATTTGTCGAGTAGGCTCGGATGACAGCGATTTTCAAGTTCACGAATGTGCATTGGCTACAACTGAAGCAATCCCAATGAAATTCGAGGGCGACCATCCAATTATCTTCCAAATTCTGATCGTTAGTTCGGGAGAACCCGTTCTTTCAGGAAATTCCCGTCTGTGCAAGCGCACACGATACCGAAGGTCCGAAGGCGAAAAAACTCATAGTGCACCGTCTAGGGGCTAACTCACACAATCCCTGGCAATTTAATTAAGATCGGACAAATAAGTGGTAGAGTTTCGCCCGTGACAACGAATTGACTACAGACAGACCAACAGACACATTGAACCTAATTTGCTCTGGAACGAAAAATGCTCCAAGGTATTACACAACGATTTATAACTTTTCTGTGAATGATAAGTTTCTGCGAAATGTCAATAGTTGACTGCTCTTCTGAATCGATGATAGAAAGAATGCCGAAAACCGGTTTTAAATTAATCGATTAATAACGGAGAAATAATTGAACAACTTTTCAATGCTAAGATAGTTAGTGGAAGGGGAGCTAGGTTATTCCTTTTTTTCAACTTACTAGTCCCAAGTAGTAATAAGGTTATACCTAGTAAGAGTTCCTATAAACTCTTAGATGGCCGAGATTTAGGCATTTTTTAGGACATCTTGGCCAGCTTTCGGTCCCCTAATATATTTTTATATTCAATATTATATTTATACATTTCTGAGACATCTCACAAGTTACCATCTACATTGTGATGTCTAGGAGATGTCTCGGTTCGCAATGTTTAAGGACCAACCATGTTATAAACATGTGTTTCAATCCATGTTTGCACTTCAAGAGACAGAGGTTGTTGGGTACTGAGCTGCTCCCTGAATTCTCAGAAGTCTCTGGGATGTTTGGGTTTTTGGGTGTGAGCGTCCTGGGATTATTGGAACGACGATGGCAACCCTTGAGGTCATTCATTGTGAGGACTATTTCCGACGAGAGGCACTTAGGTAGGTACTTTCTATATTTGATAGCCACTCCTACCATCCCATTATGAAAATTGAATAGAACACCAACGAGAAGAACGGAAATGAGGAGATCGATTCCTCAGAATGGGGTTTGAATAAAATATTACCCTACTACCCCCCGAAACAATTCAGTGAAAACCAGAAAGTGTTTTAATATGATGACGGTTTTTATTAATGAATTAATAATCCTCCGTTCTCTCATGATAATCCACACAGATTCCTTTGAGTGGCTTTGTGTATATATAATCCATCGTATAAATGGTTTTGTCCAGATACTACAAATCGTTTTATAATTAAACTAGCTAATACTTAATTACTGTACAGTAATTGTTACAAATTTTCATTATTATTCTGTATAATATTAACAGTTTGCGAATAATCAAGTTACCATAACACTGAAACGCAGGAACTGTCTCCGAAATGAAAGGTCCAACGTAAAAATACAGGACTCAATTTATGATTTATGTGAAAAATCAATTTCGTAGAAGTTCAATTTTATGTACTAACCCCTACTTTTCCATCCCTTAGAGGTGACTGAAAATAACACCAAAAAATTTGGGACATCTTTCAATCTATTTCGAGGGAAAATGTTCAGAAAAACTTTTAAAAACGCGATTTTCGGATCTACGAAGTCACCTGAAACAGAGAAGTGGTCAAACAGCACCACACTCATCACATCAAACAGTAGGTACATCAGAGGGGAAGTTGTATTTTTTCCTGAGTGATACAAAACCCGTAAATACTAAAATTTCAGTGTATTTTTGAGGATTTTGTTAGTCAACTTTTGACCACCTGTTAGTTATTGTTCATATTATTATGCCGTTACTACGGAAGTTACTGAAGTACACAAATATAAAATATTCATTTATGACCCTTTATAAACCTTCCAAGTTGATGCGCCTACAATATGGGTTTTCTCTTTCTTCTCAATTCCCGAATCATCTTATCACTGATTAGTATGTTACTTATTGCATATCATTCAAAATCATCTTTTGCAACTGTTTGGTGCTTTCACCTGTAGATGATTGCCAGATGACAGTGAACAGCTTGTGGCTTGTCGGACAGTTTGTGCTATAACAAGTTGTACAGAAATTGGATCTCAATCGTTCTTCCCCGACCTCCTAATAATAAAAATTAACAAAATTCGTAGGAATCAAAAATAGGATTTTAATTAGACTTATAATTACGGGAATAAGAGTAATAGAGGACAAGAAGATGATGCTACGTTACGAAACGTAATTTTTGAGAAGATTGAAGTTAGGTTTTCCTCAGGAAGGTGTACATTCACTTAGACTTGATTGGTTGTGAATAATTGCCTCTGCAACTTTATAATTTGCTTTATTAATCCGTAACGCTACGTTTTGGGTCCCCAAGTGTACACCCTATTTCAGGGGTGATATTCATCATCCACATAAGATTTAAACGCTTTAAAAGCCTTTTCTCATTTTCGCAATTGAAATATTGGAAAACTGAAAGTGATTCACCATCATGTTCCGAACACTTGCCAGAAGCAGGATGGTGAATCAATCACTCCTTCAGATTTCTCGGAAAGCACACAGTAGTTTAGTCACTTCTTCTATAATAATTGATGAGCTTGTTTCCAACAGGTAGGTACCGTTTAGTACCTATTGATATGAAACAAATAAAATAAAATCTTGTGTTGCTGTAAGATGTAGGCGTTAGTGATTTCATGGTATCTATTGAATAAAAAGTTTACCCAAGCACTTATGAAGGACCAATGAGCTCAATTTTCGCCTCAGGTATAATCTATGAATGATCTTTGCATGATCTATGACCTAAATTGTCGACTCAGTTGATGTATGAGTTCATTTTTCGACTCTCGATGAAGGGAAATCATAACTAGAGGCACTAGAGTGACATGAGTTTATGAGTAATCTGAGCTGAGACAGAATGCCAACTCCTTCGTCATTCATCCTTTCTCCACTCATCAGAATACACGTATTGCTCAATTTTCACGAAATTTGAACCCACTGGACTCACTAGTTTTCTTAGAATAAAGCGGAATAATAGAGGGTAATAAGTATCTAAGCACAGCCATGTCTGTACTGTTTGTTACTTGTGGGCTGGGGGAAGTCATAAAGGAGGTTTAATCCGTCATTATTGAAATCATGACAATAAACTAAAACCAAGGGGGTTTAACTGTATACCTAAAACCTTGAAAAAGTTGAGAATTCCAAGGAAATAATTATAAAATGGATAGAGAAAATAAATAGTCTCTGTTTGCTCCAAACAGTGAAAGCTATGAGTGAATTCAATCTGGGTAAAGTAATTTTGAGTGGAAAACAGATACCAGTGGCGGTTATATATAGTACCTTTTGAAATGAACTCAAATATTCAATCTCGTGTTTCCGGCGAAAAGAACATCTTTTGCTCCAAACTGATGACTTTTTTGTGAAAGAAATCCCACCTAAAACCCTGCGAAAGCATTAAGTTACTCGGTTTCGGAAAAATGGCGTTTAGGACCTTTTAAAAACACTCTCCTCAATTGGATACTAGGAATTATTGAGAGATAACTGAATAGGTGACCCCTTAAGATCGCCATACTTGTGAATATACAGTCTCCTCAGCCCAGAAACCGTCTCCTAGACTTCGTCTTCCTTGCCTGCTCTCCTTCCTTCTCCCTTCGAATTTTAATTAATCAAACCGCTGACTACAGGCCGTTACGAGCTCTTGAATGTCCCTCATGAGAACCGCCCACTTGGAGCGCTCTTTTTTACCTTTCTATCCAGAGATCGTTCCAACCGCCTTCCCCTTCGACCTTGTCTCATCTCAACACCTCCTGTCGCATGTCTATTAACACCCGATCCGATGGGTACGTGGCAGTCGAGATGGCTCTTTCTTGATAGCATCGCATGCATCGCCAACATCTACTTAGTTGTGAAATGAAACGTTTTATTCAAGCTACAGTCTGTCGCCATAGAGACTCTAGCACCTACGAGTATGTGTTGAAGTTCTGCTGTTATGGCCTCCGAGCCTACCGAAGGTAGCAGAAGCTTTGTTTTCACTTCCGGGATCGAAAAATCTCTTCTTCTCCAAAATTGAAATTTCCACTCGAATTTTTCGTTTCAGAACTTCCTTGAATACGAAAGATAACAACTGCAGAGCTCACTCAGCTGATCAAGGGTAAGTAATTCTTCTTCAGCGGCCTCTGGGGAGCCTCCCTATCAAATTTCAGCTTGTTAGGTTCAATACGGAAGAAAACAGCTGCAGAGCTCTCTTAGCTGATCAAGGGTCTGTAAGACGAATTCAGTGGCCTCTGGGTAACCTCCCTCTCAAATTCCACTTTTCTAGGTTCAGTACGAAAGGAAACAGCTTAGCATAAATCACTTTTGATCAGGGAGTCCTCCTATTTCAAACTATGAAACTATTGATATTCCAACATCATTCTATCGATAGTAATATCGGATGGATGCCGTGTTGACATAGCATTAATCACTTTTGATCGGGAAGTCCTCCATCAGCTGACAAGAGGAGCCTACCGGCGGTGGGGTCGCCGATCGGTCCCATTTTTTCCCGGGTGATTTTACATAGAAAGTTCACACATGTCCGAGTGTTTCATCCAATGGGGCTTTTTAAGGCTGGATTTTTTTTAAATGTGAGTAGCATTTTTTTTTAGCGATATGAACCCCATATCATCCCATATAAAGAGGCGTAGCATTAATCACTTTTGATCGGGGAGTCCTCCATCCAGCTGACAAGGAGAGCCTACCGGCCGTGGGGTCGCCGATCGGTCCCATTTTTCCTGGAGGTTCTACATCGAAAAATAGTCGAAATGTGTCCGAGTGTTTCATCCTATGGGGCTTCTGAAGTCTGATTTTTTTTTTTTTTTTTTTTAACATGAATATGTCTCTTCCCCGGGGTCAATCCAAAATTTTCTCCCGTCAAAAGCGGTACCCAACAACCGATAATCAAAGTTGGTTGGGAGGTATTGATATAGGGTATTCTTGATCTTGTTGTTATTTTTAAGTTTAGGAAAATATCAACACGATCGCGAAGTTCTTGTTCGTATCGTCGAAGCTGTGCCTTTAGTACCTACCCAATTGGCAGCTTTTTTGACATGAATATATCTTTTCGCTGGGGTCAATCCGAAATGTTGTCCCCTCAAAAGCGTTACCATGTTTGACATGGTTCATTGTTTTTATGGCCGAGTAGTCAGCATAAAATTTCGGCGTAAATCGAGAGTTTTCCAACGAGTGGATAACGATTTTTGTAGGCAAAAAACCGACTGTGTTAAATTTCCCTAGTTACGAGGGTTTGAAATGAATTTTCCTTCGAACAGTCTGTATTATTTTTATAGAGATTGTCTTATTACTAGTATAAAAAATGTGGTAACCAGGGGTGACATGGTTTCTTTGCTTCTATTAACACTTCATTTTTCCTTTGGATATACCCGTGTTTTTCTTCTAACAAACAATGTATATACTTTACTCGTATACATCGTGAAATGGACGTGGCGTTTGGATCAGTGCAAAAAGACATATTCATGTCACAATGCATCAGCGTGAAGCGTTGATACTCGTTTGTTTTTGGGGATTTTTTTTTTTTTTCATGCCACCAGCATTTTTTCAGCGATATGAACCCCATGTCATCCCAGGTAATGAGGCGTCTTTTCAAATACGTAGACAAATGGGGTATCGTACAACATGTTTTTTTGGGGAGCTGAATCGATTGCGAGAAGTCCCAGCCCGTTTTTCAGTCACCCAGCGTACTAAATTTACAACATTTTGGTTAATAACCGGGAGAATTGCGTGTTTTTGATGTTGGTAAATATGAGAGGTGTCATTTTCCAAGTTTTTTTGGAAACTGAATCGATTGAGAGTAGCCTCAGCACACTAGAACTGTAGCTTTTGATTGACAATAATCATTTTCAGTTCAAAATTTCCCAAAATGATTTTTTAATGTTATTATTTTGCCGGAATATTCTATGTACCTAACTCTAAAAAGTTTTTAATCATCGCTATCCCTTCCACGACGTTTTTCTCACGTATGAATTAATTTTACGGGGCCCATTTCGTCGTTTCTTCTGACAGAATAAGGCGAAAATAGTTTCAAGCCCGATTAATTCATCTTCTTGTTACATAAAATCATTTGAAACTTCAAACGAACTGGGTTTTTCTCGTTCTTACTATTTTTCTTGGTGCGGTTATAAAAATACCCCCTCTCTCATTGAAGAGGAATAAACATTACAATATGAATTGATGAACAACTTTTTAGAGGTAGGTAGTAAGTACATGGAATATTTTTGCAAGATCATGACGTTATAAGATCATTTTGGGAATTTGAACTGAAAATCATTAATGTCAATCGAAAGATACAGTTCTAGTGCGCTGAGGCTACTCTCAATCGATTCAGTGACCAAAAAAACATGGTAATGACACCTCTCCAACATCCGAAACCAACATCAAAAATACACAATTTTGCCGGTTTTTAACCGAAATTTCGTAAATGTAGTACACTGGGTGGTGGAAAAACGGTGTAAGACTCTTCGTAATCGATTCAGCATCCAAACAACCATGTTGTACGATACCCCATTTGTCTATGCATTCGGAAAAACGTATATTTATTATATTATTATAATTATTATACATGATATGGGGTTCATATCGCTGAAAGAAATTCTGCTGACATGAAAACTCCATGAAAAGCCCCATTGGACGAAAAACTCGGACACTTGTGGACTACTTTTCGATGTAGGACCAGGAACAAAATGGGCCCGATCGGCGACCCCACCGCCTTAGGCTCCCCTGGTAAATTACAAAGAAACAACAAAATTAACCGTTGTACGTTTACTGCGAAGTATGAAATTAATACAAAAAATAATCAATTTCAATTTGAAAACATAAAATCCTTTTATGTGTTCTATGGGAAGGTATATTTCATTGTGTTGTAGGTATTATTTTTATTGAACTGTACTCTTCATGCCTGGCTGTGAAGGTTTGTATTTTTTGGTAAATAGAATTGATTTATTGTATCGTTTGGCTGCCCAACTCGTTCCATCATCCTGTCTTTGATGATTAGTGCCGAATAATTTCAATTGTAGTGACTGAGGCAGGGGAGATGTGGTTTTGTGCTTCTGAAGGGCAGCTGCTGAGGTGAGCGAGCTGTAACCCTCTGCCTTTTTGACTATACGTAACAAAGGTAAATCGAGAAGGAACCGGTCCGGAAGGGTGGATATCGCGTGGTTGTTCTGCCTATCGGATCAGCTCAGTAAATAAGTAACCCGCAAAACCCGATGGTGTTTATTGAATTACTCTTCAACCTTCCTAGAACGATTACCTACATTTGATTTCCATGGAGTGCATAATAAATTCTGATTCCTCTATTAAACTAGTTTCGTCAGAAATTGTTTTTTCTTTGCCTTGCTGAACCTTATTAATTGCCGCTTAAGAAACTAATGAAGAAACCATGTGCCGATGATGAACTAGAGGTTTAAAATATACGGAGAGAAAAAATGGGCCTAGTGTTTTCTAGTCACACCCTCGGGAGTACAGAGTTAATAGAGGGAAGGTGATCTAATTTACAGGTCGGGGCGCCCGTGTCAAGAAGATACCGCTACGCTGTCAGCTGAACAAATCCTGTGCCTTCATAAGCATATAAATTGAACTATCTCTAGGATGAAGGTAGCAGGTAGGGAAGTACACTAGTTTCACTTAATAACTCACTTAGCGAGTACCCTTCTTGTTTAAATAGACCACGGAGGACAATTTATTCATGGAAACATCGTATAGTCGTTCGTATACCTGCGTGCCTTCGTTGAACGCTTCTCTTGCTCTTTACGATCGTACAATCAGCCATCATGGTTGAGTATGAATAATGTTCAACCACCGTAGGACCAATCTAGTAAAAAGTCATCCATATACAAACAGAGTAGAGATACCTCTCTTCTATTTGGTTAACTATTTTCATCTCCATGCTTAGGAATCGAGTAAGAAAAATAATTCTATAACCCCCTCAAAATGTTATGTGTTACCTACGTTTCAAGATAATGTACCTATCTAGAATACAAAAATCGCATGAAAAACAATATTGAATAAATAAACGTCCTCAGCACTTCACATAGTTAACACGGACCAAAATGAATAAAATTAGGTATAGAAGGGCTCTAGTTGTGCGTTGAAACATCTTGGGCAAAGGGTAAAAACTAGGGGGTGAAAATTTAAATTCGGTCTAGTTCGGAAACTCTCAATATACAGTGTCGGTCCCACAAATGCTCACTGTAAGCGGGCGATCACTGTACACGGCGTTAAAAAACGCTGCAAATTTTTACACAACGGTTTATTATTTTTCTGTATAGATTAGGTAACCATCTGTAAGGATCCTATTGGTTGATTAATTCCTCATAATGAACTGCCAGCCCAATACACTTTCCTGTTATTGCGATCAGTTATTTTATAGTGGGTGTGTACCTACCTCAATTATATCATGAGGGTCACAATCATTATTTCTTGAGTCCCTACGAGTCGTAGGTCCTTCATAATGTACCTAATTCATTTACTTATAGGAAGCTTATACTAGTAAACTAGAAACTCCAATTGATGGAATGATGGAATCGAAAAGAAGTTGCTTTTGATCAGCTGATCTTTGAACGGGCATTTGGACAGATGAGACCCCTCCCAGTAATAGAAATAATGGATATAATAGGACATATATAGCCAACAATATCATGAAACTGACTGATCGGGAAGAGCGGAAGAGACCAAAATCTGAGCTTTTTAATAAAACCGCTAAGATACTGGGGTTTCAGGAAATTTACGTGTGCGCATCCCCGAAAATGTCATCAAATTCGGACAACTTCATATTGTTATGCCTGAGACATGGAATTGATCAAAGACAGAGAGACAGACAGGGAACCAAAATTGTTCAGAATGCTCTGAAACGTAAAAGCAAGTGAAAATTTGGATTTTGGAAGACAAACATATTTTTAATTCCCTGGGCGAATACTACCTTCGTTAGTGAGGTAAATAATAAATGAACTCGACTTTATTTAAAAATCCATGAAAGACAATTACATAGTTGTTTAAATGTTAGTGAAAAC
This sequence comes from Lygus lineolaris, assembly GCA_030264115.1. Lineage (NCBI taxonomy): Eukaryota > Metazoa > Arthropoda > Insecta > Hemiptera > Miridae > Lygus > Lygus lineolaris. Next base: position 83,265,322 of record JAEMON010000001.1, on the reverse strand, counting down.
AAATAACAAAATATTTACGTACACCTAGGTACTTAGTTTTTGTGAGCGCACCCCTAGTTTACACTATTTATATTTGAGGGATTCAAATGGCATATATTCTGTCTTTGAAAATAGAACAATTTGGAATATTAATTTGGCAATAATAATAATCCAAATTATTTATATTTACTTAAACTCAATAATTACCGTACGTTTAATACGAGCTTAATGCTTTATGTTGGTTGGGTTCAATAATGAATCTTTCTAATGTCCAATTATCATGGTTCGTGGGCTAATTGTTTCTTTTATAGAGTATTGAAAAATATGAGCGAGTAAGGAGTGGAATCGAAAAATATATGCCTTCCATAATTCTTGGAAAGACGTTTGAAAATCGGTATTTCATAAACAAAAAACTTTAAAAATTCAGTGATGACGTGGTGGGGAAATGCACAGTGATTGGCCAACACTGGCTGTTCGAGCTTATATTGGTTAAGGTTCAGTCAATCAAAATGTTATTTGAAATCGTCAAATTCTTCGTATGGATCTATTCCGTCCAAGCTGCAACTTTCTCCCGAACTTTCCTCGAGTGCGTTGACGGAGATATTCGTATTAGAAATCCAGGTATTTTTCTTATGCACGGCAATTGCTGATTGTGCTAGGGAAGAGGAAGAAACAGTTCAAATGTTCCATGAGGAAGAATGAAACCAATATGATAGAGACAGTTTTGGGTTGGTGCATCACATCTGATTGCCAACATAACATCTAAAGCCGAATAATGGCGAAGAACATTGTATAGAGAAACTCCAAATTAGACCTACCGCACTATCTCTTGCTAACCTAACAACGTATTTACCTGCGGAAAATGGAATGGCATTGGTCAAGAGGAAGTGACCAGATTTGATAAATCTCGTGAAGTTAGTGAATGGTTTGACCTTTTTCTGTTGCATTTCCGGACGGCAAGCGGCGAGGCCGGAAACGGCTAGAATAGGAGAGAAACTCCTTGCAGCCTCCAATAGCCCATTGATGCCGTAATGTTTATTTTCCATTAAGTATGTTCTACTATCACTCTTCTTTTTAGTTCCAACATATGGTCCAAAATTCCAAAAATATGGTCTCCTTCATATTAGAGGAAATTTCTCGCTGATTCCACATATTCCAGAAGAGTGCAGATTCTAAATATACCAAATATCACCAGAGTGCATAGGTACTCCTCTTGAACGGATATCAAAACGAGCGTGTACTAAAATATCCAAACCAAAACTTAAAATAGCTAATTAGCGGCGATATCTTTAAAAACCTCGAAATATCAGTTTTTGACCAATATAACCGGCCAAAATTGATTTTGTATTGGGGAAAAGTTGAAGACCTGAGAATTCTGAACCGAATGAGACAAATGGCAGCTCACCAACAACGTATTCACGATTTTTGGCGATTTTTCTGTTTCCTGAATTTTTTTTCCGTGTTGACAACTTTTTCAGCAAAACATGGAACATTCAAGAAACTTCGGGAAATCACCAAAAATCGTGGCTACAGTTTTGGTGAGACTGTCTGAAAATATTAGATAGTAAATAATGAATAGGATCAGCAGATATTGACGGACAGGCGTCACGAGACCAAGGTGACAGCAGAGTTCAATACCCAGCTATCCTGGTGCATTTCGAAGTGATGAATTTCCCTGTAGTAGTCTGTACCACGAAGGTTAACATTTTTTCAATCGAGTTTCCCAGTCTTTAATCATGTTCCCAAAATTGAGTGTTTTCAATTCCGTGTTACTGACTTCTGTTGAAAGCGTTACTGCAACGTGAATAAGAATCGCTGTACTTCTCTGAGTGATTTGTTGAAGATCCAACTTAAAAATTTGGCATGACATTCACTGGGGTTCGTCTAGGCCCTAGAGGGGGTTTCAAAAAAATCTCATGGCGCTAGGAGGGTATGACCGATGAACGGTTGAGAACCACTGATCTAGTGAAACAAATTACAAGTTTACGCATGCACAACAGCAGAATCTGGCCATTAGGGTATGAGAAACCGCAGTTTCACGAAGATACGCATGAGCACACGCTAGAAGTGACCTGACCGGGATGAACAGTAGAGGACCATATAGGGGCTACCCCACACAACCCTTGGAAATTTCATCTAAATCATAATTTTAAAAAAATCACAATCATAATCATCATCTAAATCATAATTTCATCTATATAATTATAATATATAACATAATTATTATAATAATTCATATAAATCATAGTTTCGTACGGTTATTCCGGGGACAAGGAAATACCACGGACAGACAGACATGGAACTAAAATTGTTCAGAAAGCTTTGAAACCCGAAAATCAAGTAAAAATTTAGATTTTGGGGGTCACAATTTATTTTGACTTCTTGCACGAAGCCACGATAAGGCTTCCCTACCTTCGATAGTGAGGAAGCAAAATCAGAGTTTAGGCTCGTGTGAGGATCGGCCACGCACGGGTAGACTACACAGTTACCTGAAGCCTATTTAACATTTGCAAAGGCAAAGCTCGATACGGAAGGTCCCATGAATGATTGTGATTAGACTCCGGTATAATGTAGGATTAGACTCCCGTATAATGTATAGGTACAACATTCTTGGTCAGGCATCGGTTCCGGATCGCGCTCAATTTGATTGAATCACAGGAAGGCAGACTTAGTGAAGCCTTCAGCCTAACTTCGGGACTAATTTAGGCGGTGGGTGGAAGAAGAACACATAGTAGGTACATGTATCACGCAGAGGAAACGCCCTACAATGTTTTCACCGCCTTTCGTTCACTTCATTTAATTTCCTGGATGTAAATGAACCAATTCTGTACAAAACTCTACTTTAATGTTTGAATTTACAAACGTACCTATTTAAGTACGTCAAACAAACACGTAAAAAAGTTCGTTATGCCCTTTTTCTGGGAAATGGTTTCTCAGAGCGGAATAAGTTTAAAGGCAATCTTGGATTATAAAAATAAGTGAATAAATAGTAATAAAGTAATAAAATCAATAAATTAGTAATAAACTCTTGGTTAAATTGAACATATTTCTTATAATAGCTACCTAAGTTACTCAAATACCAGATTTTTGGTACCTAGCCACTCATAAGATAAAGAAGGTGATTTGTTTTTTGGTGACTTGACACTACAAAGCTACCAACAGACAGCAACAAAAATAACCAAAATTCATTAGGTCCAATTCTTTACATAAATCTTGGATTTTTCTAAACTGAACTCAGGTACAAAGAAAAGCTCTATAAAATACGAAGAAAAATTAGATATGTAGACTAGGTATCTCAGTCAATTTTCGAGATATTGGTCCAAAAGTTCCATCATGCAGCATGAATTGATGAGCGAATTTTCAGAGAATCATTTTAACCAATTTGGTAGGTGATTCTTAAAGAAAATTTTGCTCTGATTCTAAATATAGGTACCATATATGTTCTTATGTTTATGATTATAATTTACACCAAAAACCTAAAATAAAAAGTCCATTCATGAGCATGAGTTGATGAGCGAATTTTCAAAGAATCATTTTAACCGATTTGTTGGGTGAATCTTATAGGAAATTTCACGCTGATTCCAAATACACCATAATGTTCCTACGAACAAAAACTGCGTGATGATAATTTACACCAAAAACCTCAAACCTGTTTTTTTTAAAGCGATTTTTGACTCTAAATGTTCGAATTTACCGGATTTTCAAATGGTCCGAAACGGATTTCCATGAAGAAAATTTTCAAAAATTTGTATTACCTATTTAAATTTTGAAGCCATTGCAATAGCTTCATTTTCTTCAAAGATTCGCTAAAACACGTTTTTTAACCCTTAATTTTCAAAATTCGACCCCTTAGAGTTCTCAAAAAATGCTGGCCAACGAACTCAACCTTTATTATTGTTATTGACATTTTGAAATTTTTTTGGATTTTTTAGGGCGTCCCTAGGTTGTGATGCGTCTGGAATGACCGCCTCAATTACTAAGATAGGGTGGGCTGAACAAAGATAGTCAACAAATCATGATCATGATCAATGGAATCTGAAAGGACCAAATCACGTTAATCGTTCTGGTATCTTTCGGGCGGGATTTATACACGGTCCTCGAGTTTCAAGGAGACCTTGAGATAGTCTTCGAGGATTCCTTTGGCGGAATCCTAAAGAATAAATAACTTTAATCCCGCCATTAAAGTCATCGCAATAAGTTCTTTTCGACCGTCTGCATCATGAACAATTGTGGAACTATACGATCTATCCCAATTTACAGTTTATTCATATACTCAACTAAGGAAGCCCAATTCCACGATGAAGGAAGTGGTATGAAAATTTCCACAAAATACGTCCATCATCAGTTAGTTCACTCACGATTTTGGCCCAAACCCCTTGAAAATCCGTCAAGTAGATACGAATATTGCCCTTCCCTCTGTTTGTCTGTCTGTTTGTGCGTCATCAACGCTCGAACGGATGCACTCATCTCTATGAGGTTCTTGCAAAATGATGGAAAAGTTCCCACCCAGGGTTTCTACCTTTGAAAGGAGCTTATCACAGAATATGTAAATAATGTATATTTATAGTAGGTACCTACCCACCTACACATAATTGACCGACTTCAAAAAAGGAGGAAGGTCTCTCTATTCGGTGTGTCAAGGGACGACCTTTTTTTTTGTATGTTTGTCGGGACCCCATTTCTTTATTTCGCGATCAATCGCCCTGATTTCGCATTGTGCCCCTGATACCCAGGGTGGTCCCGTTTCAAAGGGATTTCGTTTTGTTTAATATGTCTACACAATATTCACAACTCGCTGGTTTTAACCATTGCATTGGGTGGTAATAATCAGTTGGTTGCTGCTTAGCCATTTGATCATGACATACGAAATTAGGGAAAATTCCGTAGGTCTACAGTATCCGGTAGGTCACTTACACCGGATGCTACCTCGGAGAAGCTTTCATTATACAGGTTGTCTCACTTATGATCCGAAAAACTTCTCCCACGTGTTCTATAGGTAATTTCCAACAAAAAGTGTCCCTTGTAGTTCTTTTCTTAAACCACTAAAAACTTTTAGATTTTTTTTGTGTTTTCAACCTTTGGTCACTGAAAAGGCCATAACTCCCTTAATATGAAGAGGAAAACCAAATCTGAGTACATCGTTGGAAAGAGCGTTAAATTTCCCGTCTTCTCAACCGTTTTTTCACTTCTAAGATTTGTTTCGTGTTTCCGACCTTTGGTCACTGAAAAGGCCATAACTCCCTAAAATAAAGAGTAAAACCGAATCTGAGTACATCGTTGGAAGAGCGTTAAATTTCCCGTCTTCTCAGCATCTAACAATAATTTTTTGGAGGGAAGTTAGGGGAGAACAATGAGCCCGAAAAGTTAATTTCGTCAAATCTTGAAAACTGCCTGTTTTTCAAACGCTCATTAGACCCCCATAATTCTAGTGATAACGCCTCAGCTTTCCAACGGTATAGTCAGTTTTTATTGTTTAGAGTAAACTTTTTTAGAGAACTAGTTTTTATGCCAAAAAACGTGTGTTTTCAAGGAAATGGTGTGTTATAGCTGAATCGAATAGTGACACTCCCGATTCATTTTTACTGATAAAAAATAGATTTTTCGATAAAAATAGTGAATTTTTGGACATACTAGCACATCCAACTCATATTTTAGTGATGTTTGTGAGTTGATTGAATTTTTCCAAATGATCATTGCTCAGATTTACCTCAATTGTTTTTGAGGTAAAAAATTTGGTTTTGATATGCTGGTATGTCAAAAATTCACTATTTTAATCGAAAAATCAAATTTTTATCAGTCAAATTGTATCGAGAGTATCACTATTCGATTCAGCGTGAAAAATTACCTGGAAAACGATACCTAACTCCTCAAGTCATGGTCAGGTCGTCGACACCCTAAAACACTCGATTTCCTTGAAAAACACACGGTTTTTGGCATAAAAACTCGATTTTCTCAAAAAAGTTTCCTCTAAACAATAAAAACTGACTGTACCGTTGGAAAGCTGAGGCTTTTGCACATTTTTAGGCGTACAGGCTATAACTTATCACTTGAATTATGGGGGTTTAATGAGCATTTGAAAAACAGGCAGTTTTAAAAATTTGACGAAATTAACTTTTCGGGCTCAATTTTCTTCCCTAACTTCCCTCCAAAAAATCATTGTTAGATGCTGAGAAGACCTAAATTTAACGCTCTTTCCAACGATGTACTCAGATTTGGTTTTCCTCTTCATATTTAGGGAGTTATGGCCTTTTCAGTGACCAAAGGTCGAAAACACGAAAAAAATCTTAGAAGTGAAAAAACTCAGGTGTTTAGTGGTTTAAGAAAAAAACGTTGGGGGACACTTTTTGTTTGAAATTACCTGTAGAGCATGTGGGAGAAGTTTTTCGGATCACAAGTGAGACACCCTGTATATGTTCAAAATCCTGTTCGGCTATTATAAGAAAAAATGTAAGTATGAGTAAAATGCTCTCAAATTTAGTCGTAATTGGCCCATTTTACTTAACAAAATCATTGTTCACCACAAATAATTCCAGGAAAGATTTTAGTGAATAAGAAACTTATTCTTATTATAGGGAGTGCACATGGGTCGGAAATGAACATTATTGACCTCGAACTCACCTCCGTGTGACAATTTTCAGCTTTACAACACCATCTTGTTAAGCCAGAAAAAAGTTGGAAAGATTATTTGTCCCCCCCCCCCCCCCCCCCCCCCCCCCCCCCCCCCCCCCCTTCAAGACCACTGCACACTGGGGGAAAACGTGGAAAACTGTTCAAAACTCTGTAACTTACGAAGAAAATGATATATCGATCCCAAATTTGGAAGAAAAAGTACTTCAGAACATTAGCCAATTATAATACTCCTTCTTATTACTTTATGATTTGAATATCTCCTGTCAATTCTTTTTAATATTCACGCGAAATAAATTCTGATTTTGTTGTAGAATAATAAAAGTATTAGCATTATTACGATGATTATCTCCGGTGTTAAAAAAGTGTATAAGAAGATTATGTTTACGAAGGTCTGCGTGCGGGGTTTAATTATCATGTTTTACGGTTGTCTTGATTTTTTAATTTCGAACGTTTTAAGGGTGCTCCATTAGCTGATAACAAACTTTCCATACTGGGGAAACTCTCTCCAAATCGAGGATATCATGACCTAACTTCGGTTAACGACGTCACCCGCTCTTTGAATTTTCCAGTGCGGGCGAAGGTAACTTTTTAATTGAATCGCCGAATACTAGGGAAAAAACTCCGGGGAAGGGACTGGGGAATGAAGTTGGGCTTTTCGATGAATGACTAGTGGATGAGGGTTGACGGGGGTGTTTTATAGTAGACAGTTGCCTGATGTAAGGTGAACCAACACCATGCTCGACAAAACAACCTATATAACGAAATTCTACAGGTGAGAGAAAAAAACATCTGGCCTAGAGTACCTAATCAACGGATTAGATAGCTCGGCATTTACATTCGAAGTTCACTACAACTGATCCGAATGCTACGAGATTCATGGGGGACCAACAAGGGCCTTACTCCGTACTATCACCGAAATTTTGAAGGTCAGTAGAATTTTTGGGCCATTTGGTCGTGGAGTTTTGGCAGTCCGCAAAATTATGCGTCCACGTGCGTGGAAGGCCACTACACACACACACACACACACACACACATGAGGGCTGGGATTTCCATGTATTTACAGTATACTTCCTGGAACCTGATATCGTCAATTGGTTTCAAGTTCTATATGTTTTGGACATTTCCAGTCGATTTAGACCATTTTATAGTTACATAAATGTTTGCATATTTGGGTTAATTCATATATGTATTATAAGTAGGCGATTCAAAACGCTGTGAATAAGACTGAATATCTAATTATGTTCCTATTCATTTAAAACTTTTAGTTCAAGATTTTTCTCCCCAAAACCTTTTACTTAACCCTTGGAATACAGGATAGGTGCGTGATGTGAGGACTGAGGCTGAAGTGGTAGTTGTGAAACCTCGGAACCTCGCGGAATAGGTAGTTCGCGTCACGGTCCTGTCCAGCGGCTTTTTAATCTATTTTTTTCTGCTTAAATAAAGCAGCCACTGTTTGGGTGGGTATTGAATTTCAATAAAGGTATTCAAGAGAGCATTCCTAATTTTTTCAGCTCAATTAGAGGACTTCTTTATTTCTGAAAACTCCAACTCGAAACTGCCCCTTTCTGTGAGAATGACCAATATATTTACATATCATGGTCATAATTACATGGTTTTTTGCTTACACGTTTTCGAATTTTTGCGCCTTCGCGGTTTCTGTGATTTGCGGAATAGCTCATGCTGGTTTCGAGCTACTGAATGCATGTGATTCAGATTTTACAGATTTCTGTGATTCACGTATTTGGTTGTGAATCACTGGTGTCCTATTGTTTTGCAGTTGCTTTTCAGTTCACTGTCAAGAGGGTTCAATTTCGCACAATCATCCAATCCTTGAGAGTTTTTTCTTACTTAATGAGCCGGTAAAAATTACCTGAGTTTGAACACTAATTTTTTGTCAAAAACGCCGAGACCTGTGCCTTCTGCTAAAGCTCTGGTAACGTAGGTTGATGTTGAACGTCCAGTCAGCAAAAATACAAACTTAAAAATGCACATTAGTTGTGAATAATTTCATTGAATAATTTGTCTTTTACAAGCACTGTTTCAACGCATACAATTTATATTATATACAGGGTGTCTGTTAAGTGGTGGATCACCCTCCATCATTTCCATATTTAGCTACGTAAAACAACGGGACCAACGCCATTCTTCATAATTTTTAGTAAAGAATTCAGGAAACATACTTTTGCGCCGGACTTTTGACACTAACTTCATTTTTTCGAATGGGAACCCCCTTTTTTATTGCAGATTCGGATTTTATGGCAAATTTCATGAAAAATTCATACCCGACCCATTTTTTTTCATTGCGCCTAACTGATACTACATGCGCGCAAAGTGACCAGGTGCGCAAAAGTACACTTTCAAACACCAAGAGTGGCACATGTTCTAACGATATTTTTTGACGCTGAATTACTTGGTGACATCAGTCTTTAGATTCGACTCGGTTTTTACGAGATTATTCCCCCCAAAGTAGTTTTTTTTTCAGTGAAAGCCACAATTTCTTCTGTTAGGTACCATCTTTGGCTGTGGATTTATTTTTCCTCACCCTTTCGAAATCGGGCTTGGAACCGGCTGTGGCGGGTTTAAAAATAAATCCTTCTTCTCAAACATGAACAAAAAAAAAAAAAAAAAATTATCGCAAAATAATTAATTATTTTGTTCTTCAAGAATTCTCCGCTGCAGGTCTTCATTACTCGCAATTGGAGGTCGATCGGCAGCGTACACCACGTTTTGCTTCCTCACTACCGAAGGTAGGAAGCTATGTATTTCAAGTGACCCCATAAGTAGAAATCGCGCAGAAATGTTTTCATAGCCATAACTCCGGAACTACTGGGCTAATTTCAGTGAAATTCTCAGATTGCTCGACGTTGCCCCTAGACAGTGCCCTATTAATTTCATAGCTATCAGATCACTAGTAGCGTGAGCGCATGCGCAAAGACGAATTTATTGAAACTACGATTTTTCTGTCATTAATGAACCAATCCCGCTCAAATTCGGAGTATAGTTGTGGGCTTACTCCGAGACCCTCAAGACCTATGAATTTCGCCACAATTGGATGAGTGATGGCTACTGCGCTTGCGTAAACTTTAGATTTATTGTCATAGACATAACTCCGGAATTATCCTGCCTGAAATGTTCACTAACTGATTATATACGTCCATGTTAAAAAAGTGAGGAAGCTATACTGCCCACCCAACTTGGCAGACGATTTTTGTTGGTGACTGTCATTAGCGGACTCTCAGGATACCATTTCATTAATTCATTCCGTACCTACCTATCAAGTGAACACGTAAGAAAGTAGTGTGATATCTTGCACGGTGCACCTGATATTTACTGAAAATGAACTGAAGAAATTACGTTCCCAACGTGATTTACGATCCAACCAGAGCGACCAGCTACCTCATACCAGTCATCACTGGAGGTCAGGGTCGAGGTGGATGAAGAACCTTCCGTAATCTCCTCTGACTCGAGTCTCTGGTTCACAAGCGGAGATTCCGCGAACCGGCGAGACCGGGGGTTTCCACTTTCGTATCTTCCTATCGAGTTGATCCTGTGATCCGAAGGGTTAATTCCACTCTTTGACCGGAGGGGGAGAATTTATTTTTATTAATTAATAACGGTGGTCGGTGCACACACTCTATCTGTTAGTTAAATCAACGATATCGAGATTATTTTTGTTGATAATAGGAATACGGGTCATAACAATAATAATAGTAACAATAATGATGATAATAATCAAAATGCCAATAACAACAGTGATGCTTGTTGTTATTTAGTCACATATAATATATGTGACTGATATTATCATGTTTGAATTCGCATGCTCGTGTTTCTCCCCCGATACCCTGCGTAAATACGGTCAAGCAGAAACTCACCCAAAACACTTGAAGATTGCGATTGAAGGTTGCACTCTCCTCAGAAGGGACCGACATGGATGCTGCCCCTACCAACCCAGCTCTTCAGTAGTACAAAACCATATCGTCCCTGCCTCACCCACAACCTTACGGTTATACGGCAGTAATCAGCACTATGGGATGGTGGAACTGACTTTATTTGGTCTGCCCTAAGTTCCAATTAGCAGTGATTTATTTGGCTCAGTAAATAAATAACCCACAAAACCCAAATAAATTACTTATATTGAGTATCTCATTCACACAAATAATCATCCAAAATCACAGTTATTTCCCTATAAACTAATGACAAACGAGAGTACTAGTATAAAGTTCTTCTGCTGCTATTAAACACATACAAAACATCTATTCTAGTTATTCTGTTACTGCTCAAATTCTTGAAATTACGAGTACTTATAGAATATTGTAGTAGAAAACTGAAGTAGAAATATTTTTGAAAATTACTCTAAATAAAATACATACCTACT
>JAEMON010000001.1:83128342-83158273 GCA_030264115.1 Lygus lineolaris | reverse complement strand
AGCCATTGCATTAGCTTCATTTTCTTTGAAAATTCGCTAAAACCACTAGGTATCAAATCATCGTGACATCTGGACATCATTGGATTGACCCCGGGGAAAAATACATTTTTATTCATACCAAAATGTAAAACAACCTACCTTCAAGATTTTAGCTTCGTGGGTTCCCGTTCCCCATTCATTAGGCACACTAGGAGATGAGGTTAGACTTTTTTTGTTGCATTTGGAAGAGATAAATAACACATCCCAACTCACAGTGTTGCACCTCAATTTTGCGGGATTGTCATGAAATCGTAGTGGTGGCGATATTTTTTCCCTGTTAATACCTAGTCTGACTAGCTAACTAGCTGATATTTAGTATCCATGCAGTGACTGATAAACACGTCCGAATCTCTGACTAGTTAACATCTCTGATTAACGTTAATCAATGACTGGCTATTTGGAGTTTTAGCTTGAGAATAGATGATCCGGCCCTAAATAACCTACACATGAAGAAGACGTTTTTTCCTTCCCTCTCAAATTTGGTGATTTTATAGGATGTTTCAAATATTGGCTATTCAAATATAGATTTCCAGTAGATACCTACAGTACTACTCCCCACTATCAGTAGAGGGATGTTGTTGTCGTTAGTCTACCGAGTTGGTCGGAGTTGAACCTCAAACCGAACCGAGAGAACTTAGCGGGTGCCATAATTAACCGTATGATGGAGAATCAAAGACGATAGGGTGAGAGGGAGAGCAATAGAAGCGTTCTATTAGGCGCACCTCATGGCGGATGGGGTCGGGAGGTTGTTTAGAGTGGCGACAGACAACAGCCCATCAGCGAGGGAATGGTCTGGCCCAAGGTATTCCCCCACTACTCTCCTTCAACCTGCACCACGTCCTACCCCTTTCTGGTGATTGAGTTGACAGTGTTTGGGTTAATTAACTCCAGCTTTACTTCCTGGGTTACAGGCACAAATAAGGTACCCGGGTCCAAATTAGGTCTCCCTCAACTCCGCGGATCGCGGGTCGCAGAGCGGCGCACCGACGTCGCACCGCCTGGTGGGATCCTTTGTGCCGGTTAATCTCCCCGCTTTTCCCACCAGAGCGCTGCAGCCTTGCAAGATCTTCTAAGCCGCAGTACATTTTCGCCTAATGATATGTCTAATGAGAGTGGAGGATGCTTTTGATTATTTAGTACAATTTACATTACCGGGCTAACAAAACATATTGAAACCTAATCCAAGGGCGGAGGGGGGGGGGGGGGGGGGGGGGGGGGATGATGATGAGGGGGAGGTCAGAATGAATGAGCTCTTCAACCCTGAGCGGCCTTGTCCTACGGATCAACTCGCCGCACCAGTTTTCCAAACCAACCCTATTATTTTTTATTTTTTTATTTAATTTAAGTTGTACATTGTTCTGTATACAAAATTTCTTAAAGCTTAGAAAGAAAAAAAAATATTGAGAGGCATAGGCCAAAGCCTGTAGCTCCTCACAAGAAGTTTTGCCAAACATATAGCGATAACGAAATTACATGCTTTACTAATGGAAATGCTTACTAATGGAACTTACTAAATAATGATAACCATATTTTTTACGAAATGAAAAGATAACTTCCACCACCTACATATACACCACTGCCCTATATGGTCATATAGGGCATATCTACATATACATGCTATAAATTATACGTTCTGCCTGCACCACACCTACCTTTAGGATCCATTCAAAAATTTTCCTCTCATACACATTTTGTGTACATAGAAGTGGGGATTTATGGGAAGAATCAACCATTCTATGAACTATATAAATCATATAATGTGGGCTTCTAGTTGTCAATGTTAGGTTAGGCTTCGGTGGAATAACATTGCCAACCAACCTGAAGCGGGTCAGATGACCATGCTGATGGTTAACTTGTATAATGTTCGGGTTCCTATGGTATATGAGCGGCAAAGATTTTTAGAAATAGTTGACGGGGGGTGAAAACATTGAACTCCTGATAGAGGTTCATGCTTGGGTATGTGCGGGATTCATTAATTATTATTTTTATAATATCTCTCTGAATAACATTTATCTTATCTAAATGCGTTAAGTACATTGAAAATTATGGACCTCCTAAAGAGATCTATATGTACCTTCTTATATAACAAAGTTGTCACAGTAAGTACATTGTTATATTATGAAAAACGCTGCAATGCAATTAGGGTGATTCGTCCCAAGCAAAAAAAAATACCGTGAAAATACTTACAAGTAACCTGTACCCTTACAGTAACCTTACTGAAACACACAACTTTTTCGGCCGCAATTCGAACTTATTATCCACGATTGCAGACTCAGATCACCTTCAGATTTCAGATTCTGACCTTCAGACTCACCTTCAGATTTCAGATTCTGACCTTCAGACTCACCTTCAGATTTCAGATTCTGACCTTCAGACTCACCTTCAGATTTCAGATTCTGACCTTCAGACTCACCTTCAGATTTCAGATTCTGACCTTCAGACTCACCTTCAGATTTCAGATTCTGACCTTCAGACTCTGATCATCGTTATTTGCTACTGCTTCAGAACATAGCACTCCGCCCAATCTTAGGAGCTGTCCGCACCTCTGCTATCCCTTCCCTGCACACCATCACCTCCTCACCTGCTCATAGCTGTCAGAGCACGTTTTGAAGGTTCCTCGTTTCTGATGCACATATTCAAGAATCAACAAGCAGATTTGTATACTTGCCACATTTGCGATGTTTGCCTCTTTGGTACAGGTACCTCGCTTTCTAATTGTTGCTACACCTGAAATTCTGGACGAGGAAGATTTCTACCTGCTAACTACGTCAGAGCTTGCTTACGAACAGATTCCATTCTTCACACTCAATGCCGCCAACCCCACAATCGACTGGAAGGTAAACTTTTCCCAACTGCAGTTGAAAATCTGGTGTTGGAACTGGCAAAACAAGTACAAAAATCCGATGGAATTTCGTCGTTGGAGCGTATCCCAGTTGAGTAACTTTCGAATCAGAATTACAATTTCCATTACTTAACGCATCGCAATCAACGAAAATGTTCATTCATCCCTTGTCCCATCAAGTTGCCTGTCTGTGCCTTGTCCTCACGCCCAGCAACCTGACTCTGGGTAACCTCGCTCAACCTACCCTCCCGGCTGAAAAAGGTCTGTTTCGTGTCTCCTTCGTTTTATTCTCGCATAATGTAGAGAAATTTCAATTGCATTTCGATTATTATAAAAAAATGACATTGTTAGGGTCAGATTGTGTGTTCCCTGATATACTATTCGGATTAATAGTATTACTGCCGTTTCAGCAAGAACGTCCTAAGTCTACTTTATACATTTTTGAAAGGTGGGTTTGGGCCCTCTAAACATCAATTATTCCCCCACTGAAGTTTCTTGGAATGGAGCGAAAACTATGTTTCACCAAAACTACTAGTGAGGACGATCTATCAGAACCTCTCTTTGGGATGGTCATTTTTCTCGGTGGTCTGTGAGGAGACGGATATTCTAGAATAACACGTTTGTGTATGCTATTGAAATTTATGAATAAAGGCTCACTCAGTCAGCGATTTCTTTAGCATCGAAGAACATTATTTGTCCAAACCCCGTCGGTAATGGGCCTTCTGTCGGTCCGGGCGGAGAGAGAAGAGAAAAGGGAGGGTTGTGGCATCGAGGTGGGGGTCCGGGGGGGGCTAAAATGTTGATATTGGAAGTTGCTCGTTGAAAGAGGAGCGAGGGGTGGACACTCGGCCACTACAGTAGCGGTCCTGGGAAAAGAAGGGGAGGCCAGCGAGACATCGCCTTCTCTCCTTAGTGGCATGAGTGTTGTTATTGGAAGAATCCAGTCCCCCTCACCACCACCTAACACTCTCTCTCGCCCTCCCCGACACCAGCACTACTGCTCCAACCCCTGACCTCAGAAGGGCTAGTACAATCAATCACCAGGAAACCCGAGGATCCAACGTGTTGCTCGCTCATTCTTTAAGCCATTTCTCGCTCTTTCTATTTTTCCCTTTCCAACGCCCCCCCCCCCCCCCCCCCCCCCCCCCCCCCCCCCCCCCCTCTCACTCACTCCTTATTCGTCCCAACACAAATGTTTTTACAACACTCGCACCCTCTCATCTTATGCGACACTGTTCATTCTTACAACAAACAACATGGAATCACCTCAGGACTCGAGGACCTGAGTCAATTAAACGGGTGATTCTAATACACAAGGTGATAAAAGAGGAAAGAAAAAGGGTCCATGCAGGTCCAGACGTGAAACCCATAAGGGGCATAGTTGTTCCAAACGCCAAATTTAGGGACTCAATTCTGAACTTCCCTAAATTTAACGTTCTCAAAGCCCCGCCCGATTTTATCCGTTCTCTTCCAGGTACCATTTACGTGTCCTAGGAGAACAATGCGTTGTAAAACAAAAATTAGCGGTTACAGGTATTATAGATAGGTGAATGAACTCAAGTTACACCCTATCTTGCTATATAAGCAACAAAATACTCTGCCATGTGGAAACATCGATGTAGTAAACACCCTGGATTGCGGGCTGAGGACCCTGGGCTCGTGCTAGAAACAGTCCGTCTTCCTTTCCCTTCCCTCCCTCCACTCTTTTGCGGCGCTCTCCAGGAGAACTGCCAGTTCTACAAGGGCTTCTCTTCTTCTTAATTGTTGCTTTCTCACTACCGAAGGTAGGAGGAAGCCATGTATTCATGCAAGAAACAAAACAAATGGTGTCCTCCAAAATCAGAATTTCCACTTGCTTTTTTACGTTTCAGAGCTTTCTGAACGATTCTGGTTCTGTGTCCGTCTGTTGGTCTGTGGTCAATTCTTTGTCCCCGGCAAAACTATATGAAATTGTGGTCCGAATTTGATGAAATTTTAAGGGATTGTGCGGGGTAGCCCCGTGACGGTCCCCTATGAATTTCATCGCCATCGGACCACTAGTAGAATTTCCTGAAACCCTGTTATCTCTGTTCCTAATTGACCTATTTCGCTCAAATTTGGAGGGTAGTTGGGGGCTAACTCCAAGACAATCACCCATGAATTTTGTCACGATTGGATCAGTAATAGCTACTGCGCAAGCGCAAACTTAAAATCTGTTGACGTGGGAGTAGCTCCGGAACTACCTGACCGATTTAGGTGCAATGTTCATGGGTTACGCGAATTCGAGTCTAGAGGGTCCCCTAAGAACTTCATAGCGATCGGACTACTAGTAGCCTGTGTGCATGAGTAAACGTGAATTTCCTGAAACTACGGTTTCTCAGTTCCAAATTGACCTATTTCGTTCAAATTCGGAAGGTTGTTGAACGCTGATAATTACCTTCGAATTTCGACACGATTGCATCAGTAATACCTACTGCGCTTGCGCAATCCTGAAATGAGTTCCACAGCCATAACTCCGGAACTACTCGACCAATATCGGTGAAATTTTAAGAGATTGTACGGGGTAGCCCGTAGACAGCAATTTTCTTAGAGGGGGGGCGTGACGTCAGAGGGGGCTGTTATCATTAGCTGACTGTTACCAGTGATAACAGTGATAGGCAGAACTCTCATTTTCTCACTACTTTTGCTCTCCTTGGAATTTTTAAAATCCAGCGGTCGCGGTCGTCTCAAAAGCTTCAATTTTCTTGCTCAAAGCTCCATAGTGAGCGTCCTTGTCTCCTTGCCATAAAATGCTGCGCAGCAGCACAGGACCAAAATGAAGCTTCACGTGACGGATTGCCAATGCTTTCCTTATTCTCAAGAAAGGATTCCTAGCTTGTTGGATTCGGCATCTTATCTCTTGGGAATGATCTCATTCTTCATTTTGGGTGCAACCTAGGCACTCATTTCCACCTCGTGTTACTTAGGTCCACCAGAATTTAAACAAAATATCGAAATATTTTCTGTTCATCCTTTTATGTTCGGTTGTAAATGTTTTCTGTTCATTTGCTGTTCTGACTCTCTCGTGAACGCGAAGGTGGAAAATATCGCGGGAACTGCTTTATTATAAGCTGGGGGTTGGCTTCTGGGATCTTGAAAGCAGTGAACCTTGTTCTTGGGGTGAGAGCTTACACGTTCGCCCTATTTTCCCCCGTGACGTGAGCCTATAGGTAAAATAATACCTCATCCATAGGAAATGCGGTTTTTTGCCCCCGCGCTCGACGTTGCAAGTAATCATATCTGCCTCGCACAACGACAGAATATCATATTCCGTTTTTCGATCTTCTCGAATGTAATTTTTATCAGTGACGATAGGGAGTGTGCTCTTGCACTGGAGCTTCAGTTGAATCCGACGTGGTTTCAGATCTGAATCCAGCTCTATAAATTATACTCTTACACTATGTATCGGATGAAATGAAAGTTTGGAATTTTTGCATCTACTCTTGTCTGGCTCTAACGCATGTTTAGAGTCATCAGCAAGGTTGTGGTCATCACATGGATACTGAAGGTTGCCGGCGAGTTGCTGGTGACTCAGCAATGTTGCTTCTTTTCGTCATCATCTACTGACTGTTGAAATGTTCCTTAAGGAGGTCACAAAACTGAATTTGCGTCTGGAATCTTTGCAAACTTAGGTTAAATAATTATCTACCAGCTTCTCCAGTTCGGTACAAATACCAAGGTCCACTCAAAGAACCCTCTCACTCAAACCTTCACAAGGCAACCAATCCGTGATCGCCCCTGACCAGCGAAACTGACATCTGGGAGAGCCGATGACAGCCGTTCTATTCCAGCCGTTCTAGTGCGATTGGATCTACGGTAGCCACTGCGCTTGTGCATACCCGATGTCTTGAGTAATACTCAGAACAATTTGTTAATTCGCTAATAAGATGATTTTTGATAATTTGGCTCCATTCTGTCCCGGATTTGGCTTGAGGGTTCGGATGACTATGATTGAACAGCTGATACTCACACCGGGTCGATGGTTTTCCGTCTTGCGATCCCGAACTAGGGCACCTCAAGTGACACGGCTAACTGAGCGAGCGAAATTCTTTCAACCTCTATCGATCAACTAGCCAGCCCCCGAGCCCGCTGTTGCCTTTCCGTTTCCCTTGAATTATATCGCTTCCTAGTTGGTTGTTGTACTTACTCGAATTTGATAAGGGAAAAAGGAGTTCGTCACTCGACTCTATCTTCCTGACCGAGGTCTTGATCGAAAATTCCGCCGATGCATGTATCGAATTCAAATACCTATCACACTCTCAATGTTTTCAGATTATTTAAAAAATGAGGGGTCATTCATCTCTACATACCTACGTGAATATAAATGTGACCCGATCAAATAGATCGTCCTACATCTATATTGAGCTCTCAATCAAAATTACTGATTCTTAGATAGCAATAGTATATTGAATTCTAGACGATTTGGCTGTAGAAACATCTGGTGCTAGGCTTCATACGACTTTTCTCATCCATAGAAACCCGAAGATGGCTACCTACTTCTTTGGGTTTTAACACTTTCGGCTCTCAGGATATTTCCCTGGAGATGAGGGGTATTCGAAGCTGTTTTTAATTGGTAAAAGATTGAATGCTGTGAATTTCATCAAAATCCTTCGAGAGATGTTGCGGATAAGCTCAAAAATGTGCTAAAAACGACGTTTTTCACATATTGGTTTATTGTTTCCAATAATGAAACTTCGAAATCGCGCACGAAGAATTGTTTTTAGCCCCCCCCCCCCCCCCCCCCCCAATTTGATGTTTGACGTTTCAAGATTCGTCGAATCCAAAAATCGAATTGAAACACGTTGCCGTAGGGGTTCTAGACGCTTAGGTATGTTTTGTGTTCATGATGGTACGTTTATTGTCGAATGAAATCCGGAGCACACCCCCAGACCCCCGAACAGTTTAGATCAAGGAACATGTTTTTCGAATAGGTACATAATAACAGAGGATAGATAGATAATTATGTAGAAAAAGTAAGCTATAAATGATTTCCACTGTGCTCTCTGAGAAGGAAGACCTCGAGGAGATTTTAGAACCAACCGTTCGCTCCCTTCAAGGATTTAAGCGTTGATAGAAAAAAAGAGCAGAAACACGAGTGTGACCCCCCCCCCATTAAAAGATCAGCTGATCCAATTTTCAGGTGGGCTGAGGAATGTAAAAATTCAGTGGACGAAACACTTACACACTGACATCCGCGAACAAAACAAGACAGGAGCCCCTATTATGCCAAAGAGTTTGATGGCATACTTGGAGAGGAGTTTTGTCGGGAATGGGGCCTCCGGAAACAATTTAGTTTAGTTGAACTCCATAATACATATGTATCTAGGAGACATGATGGATCAGGATGGTGCCCTCATATATCTGTAATCAAGCAAAGAACTTCACTCACAGATTACCGCGAGATAAACTCATTGGAGTTGACTACCCCGCAACGTATGTATTTATAGTATCCGGCTGTACCTTTAATAATACAATAATAAACAAACTGTTATTGATGCAATTTTATAAATTACACTGTCCCTGCCTAAAGGTATTGTTCTCGCAATGGTCATCAGTATTCGTCAGCTATGTTAAGGTTTCGCTCCTCTTATTTCATAATCATATCCATGTGTAATATCCGCACTACCAGACTCGATTTGTTACAGATTGAAACATAGGCCTCGAATGGTTCTTACGACACATAGATACATTCTACATATTTGAATCCATAGAATTCTCGATTAATTCAATGAATAACCCAAAAATTACACTATAGCAAAATATAAAACTGCAATTTCTACGTGGATACTACGATGACGTGAGTAGTTGAAATCTTTATAAGTATCGTTCAGTCCGTATGTAGTGTTCGGGATAATCATTTCCTCACCACGTATACCTTCTTAAGGAACTACTCGTTCGTTTTAGGGAGATGTAGAAGCGCGTCGGCGCTCGACGACACAGACATTGCCTGATTTCGGTCTGTATGCGACCGGAGGACTCTCTGTGTATTGTACTCACGTTGTTTCCACCATCAACTGTACATGTAATTATTCTGAACTAAATTATTCCATCCTATGATAACAATAGAGCCCTGTTCTCGGCCACTTGAACAATAAATGGTGCGTGTGGGGGTTCTTGAGGGTTGGACAAAAAGTAAAAACTTAGACTAGTTGTAATAAACTATCAACTATGATACATGATTTTAATTTGTTTTTTCTAGCTGATTAACGGGGTGATATTATTTGTTTGATTTGTCAAACAAATTTAGCAACCACGAATTTTGTTTTTGTTTTTATTGAATATTCCAAATTTTGAGGCTTGAATCGAAAAAACAATATTACCATGTTGTTTAGCCTGAAAAAACTTGATAAAATCATGTATCGTATTTGATAGTTTACTCCACCCAAAAACCTTGACTTCTTGCTCTTAAAGCACAATTGGAGCGCAGTTGCGCACTTTTTCGCGCAGCACTCAAATTTTCGAGTGACGGGTCATTTCGCCATGACATTTTGCGTAGAATTAGATTCTGCAAAAATGGGGGTTTCCATTCGAAAAAACAAATTGAGTGCCTTAAACGCGCCTAGCGCGGCAGTTTGGCACGCGAAAATGTGATATTTTAATTTCTCGTGAAAAGTTAAGGGGGATCATTGTTTGGATTTTTTTCCTAGGAGCGAAAATAACGGAAATAGAATGCTGGTTCATTAAATTTTAGACACCCTGTATATCTGAAACCGTGTGAATGGTAAGGAGTAAGTATGATAAGGCGTATCACCAATAATGGTATGAATCTGCTTCAATTGGACTAGTACCTTCTACCGCACAGCCACTAGAAGACACTTTCAAGCCCTGGAGATGCTTTAAAAATAAAGCGTAACGTTGGTGTTAGGACGTTTTTTATTTCTCGATCAACATTCAAGATCCCCCCTCACCACCGTAGGTACATTCTATTTTTCCTTTTTATCGGGGAAATTGAGCCATGCTCGATTTCTCCGAGTTCAATGCAATACTTCGCCTGCACCTTCTAAGGATCTAAGCTATTGTACCTGTCGAGCCAGGTGAATAAACCACTATTGGATGGGGTCTTAGCTCATTGTTGGAAGGCTGCTGGCTACCAGCTCCCTCGCTTCATTCTAATAAACCGGGTGGGCGTCGAAGCCAATATTCTCATTCATTAGGCCTCCCTCCAGTCATAGCGTCTTAATTCCAGTTGTTTCATGGGGTCAATTGTTCGTAATTACCCGCCGAGACGGTCTCCCAGTTATGCAAGTTATTATCGCAGTTATTAACCTTAGACCTAAAACCACTTTTCTTAACTTAGGTAAATGAGTGGAGCATCTTTTATTCCCGTTTTGGCCCTTTCAGAACCAATAAAGCAGATTCTATTAAATGTTTTCGCTAATTGTATTGAATAATTGATTTGACCCATTTATTTTAAAAATATACTTGAGTATATACATAATTGAAAACACTACGAATATAATCCAAATTCCATTTTAAAAGTATCTATGTATTTAGCATAATAGCATTTCGCCTCCATGTGTACTAATAATATTCACTGTTTGGAAGTAAGATTTATATTCCCCATATGCATATTTAGGAATGTATAAGTAGCATTTAGGAGATCTAATATGTAATAAATGCATTACTAAACGACATGCTTTATTTTTCATGTTTCCATATTATTTCTTCGTTTATTTTTCCTTCTTTCAAGAATAACAACTTTGATTACCAAAGTTATTACTAAAACGATATATGACTATTCACTCAGCAATAACTTCAGTACTGTATTGAACCATGTATGTACGTTAATCTTACACAATTCATCTGTAGAAAAATGTCTGCTATTAATTAAAATGTTCCACATATTATATTTGTATCCGAATCTGAAGTAATACACAATAAATCGTGAAAAGCTACCTAACATGATATAAGGCTTCATAAAAAATACTCAAATATCTACTCTCTATCTCTCGATTTCTTCGTCTCTTGAAGTTTTTCTCTGATCCAAATAGAGAGCCTCAACAGTATATAACCACAATTGAAATTACAATAATTTACCTTCATCTTATTTCTAGAGACCCCATAACTCTTTGTTAATATTTTTTTTGGTTTATGCGAGAAACAACTTGATTCGCACTACAATGTTTTCGAAAATTCTCAGCATCTTCCGCAAAACGCCGCGTCGAAATACTCCCAGAAAACATTTTAATTATAAATCTAATAAATTATGCGGTGAGAAGGGGGCGTTGAGAACACCTAATTAAAGGCAAGTAAAGGGGTGAGGTTGGAAAAGTTTCATCCTTGAGTGGGATATACTGGAAAATGTGGGAGTCGACTTAGAAACACCGGTGGAGTGGTGGGGTGGGGAAGGGGAGGGGGGCTAAACTTGTTGGTGTCAGAACGAAATAAACACTTGTAGCGCGAAGATGCTCGCAAAGAGTTTTTTCGTTAAGCATTTTTTTTCCGAAAATTTTACAACTTTTTCAGCGTTCGCGACGGTTTTTGGTGACTCCGGTGAGTTATGACGCAATTCGTCGAGGTTCCTGGGCCGGGATATCGAAGAGGTGTGAGAGGGGAGTGAGCCTTGCCATGATAACTTTCCGCCCTTGAGAGGTTATGGGCCCATTTTTTTAATTCACGGACACCCGAAGCGGTTTCCTCCTGCATTTGGCCCTGGCAGCGCAGAGCATAACTTCCCTTTAATTCTTAATTTGACGGATGTGGCAACAATGACGTTAACTTCCAAACTGTGGTTGGTGAGTAGAAGTCAGCGGAATAGAAAGATGATGTTCTACTCTCGCAGACAGTGGTAGACAGGTTGTTGATGAGGTTGGAAACATGCTCATTTACTTGAAATGTATCATTTGAGCAATGTTACGAACATTATTTAGGAAAGCTTAAAATAGTTCAAGAAGAAAAATTGTGATTGATACTTCACTTCTCATCTTTCAGTTGGGCTGAGGGTTGTAAAAATATCCAACCAATCCCCGAATTGATCCGTTTAATCCTACTTCTTTATGGGTAGCGGCACTCATTTCATTATTTTATTATGTCTTAAGCGATAATAAATTTGTTGTAACAATGCAGACAACTCATGCGTCTCTGCAGAACGGGCTATAGCTATATTATTGGGCGTCTTGCAAGAGAGTTGAGTTGATGAACTTGGGTGCAAGAAACTTGAGTTCAGGTTCAATCGAGTTCAAAAAGGGTAGGGTTAGGTGTATAGGAGAAGACTCCAAAATTGTGCTTTCCTAAACGGAAAATGGTAAAACCAACCCATCATCACAATACGAAGTCACTATGGGTATACTACAATACTAAGTTACATGATATGTCAAATAAATAATACAAATCCATAAAATTGTGTGTTCCCGTTGTTACACAGTTCCAATATCACATTTTTTGAGCAATTGAATTCTTTTTTTCTTAGGAAACTAACTTATATGTAATGACTACGACGAAATCAGTTCAAAATTAATAGGTATATATCCTCTTCTTTGAGATTTACTCAAATCCAAATTGAAATTGAATTTTTTTCGCTGTATGGCATTTAAAAATTCGAATTGTTTTTGATTCCACAGTGGATATTGCGTCCCCCGAAAGACTTTTATTGCTCAACCTATTGAATAAAAAGGTTTCGGGGAGTAGCTAATCTTTTTTTTTTTTTTTTTTTTGAGAAAATGGCGCTCACTCTATTTTAAGAACGTATACGATAATGGAAAAATATTATTCACCCCGTATGAATGTTATGGATACGATAGTTTACCAAGTCGGGTCGGTTTACTGACTAACAGTGTTTAGTCGCACACGACAAATCGCAAGAATGGCACTTGGGAAATTCTGCCTTTCAAGCGACGAGTCACTGTTGTACGACCCTTTCTCGCCCCACTATTACCGAACAGTTATTGGCCTTGAAGCGACGGCGAATATTTTTTTTAACTTTGTAATTGTGCTCAAATTTGGAGATGCAGGAACGCAATTGGTTTTGCCCACTACTGTCCCATTATGATGCTTCAGCCTATACTTGATACCTTATGCTGCCCCTCTTTTAAAATGTTGGATTTTGTAGGTATATCCTTGAACATGACCTGATGAGAACTTTGCAGTTGTGAATGCCCATGGGTTATATAGTACCTAGGTAACTGTAGTGAAGTTCCCTCCATGCGTGCTTTTAATATCACTTGTTTAGTTAGTTACCGTACAACATTCTTTATAATTAATTATTAATTCATAACTTACGTGGCTTTCTTGTTTGAATAAAGCTCATGTTTGAGTCGAATCATTTCAGTAACAAATTAGGTTTTAACAAATAGACGTCCTACAACTTCATGGCAGATCTTGGTGGCATCTATAAACTTCAAAATATGTATTCACGGCTGCAAAATGTAAAACCGGGTTTTTACATCAGTTTGTATGTGTAGTGCAGGCATATCATTCATGCTTTACTGGGCTTGAATTGAAATCTTCAATCTTATTTTTCGTTGGGCCACACGTTTTCCTCAATCCACGAAATATACTTGGAGACGCGGGTGTAGATCCCTGGCAGACCTGACCCGCATTTACCAGACCCTCCTGAGATGATTCCGATGAGAGAGTACATGCAATACGGCTCTTTGAGGTGTACCTGGAGAGGCCCACCAGAATCTCCCTGCAAAATTACGAGAATTCAATCATCAGTTCAAACGCTTCCAAACATGTTAATAATAATACAATCTTATTCATGTAATAAAATGTGTCATTCACGTCATAAGGAGCTCGCATACACTATCGTACAATCAATGTGACTTGACTCGAGACCTTCTATCCATATCCCAAGAGCCTGAGGGCTACACGCTCCAGCCAACTCGTACACGCCACTCCGACTTCTTAGTTCTCTCATACAAATTCATTCGATAACACCTCTGGTTTCCAAACTTGTGATAGAGGAAAACCCATATTCGTTTGACCCCACCGTCATTCCTTATAGACAGCCATGTTATTTCGTTCATTACTAAGGATACAGTCCACAATCAGAGCAATGTACCATACTAAAGGGGAAACAACATCTGCCCTGGATCTGTCCACGGATGACATCCTAATAAGTAATGACTAGGTACTTATACCATATAAATAAGAGCGAATTTGGTCTCATGGTTAGTGAAACATGGGCATTTCTGCTTCGTAAGGAATATCAGGTACCTAATCTCGAACTATGTATCATCGTACGAATTTGCAGTTAGTCAATTGCACCACCAAAGGAGGTGGCTTCACATGGAATTTCGTGTTGTCTACATAGCGTGTAGAACGTAGATTTTAGAATGCTGATTAAGTCATATGCATATATACCGTAAAACGGTAAAACTGTGTGCCAGATAGGCAAATATGTGCCACCCGTGTTTTGTGGACGTCAACGCTCTACCAGCCAAGAGGATGGAGTTTGGAGTTCTCTACAATTTTGGTAGGTAGCGCTGGCATGTAAGGAACAGAAAACTGGCAAAGCAAGGTAATAAAGTGGTTACCAGAGTTTTCCCGCATTTTCTGACGTGATAATGCATTTTGGTGTCTCCTCCAGAACTTATACTTCGAGCTTAAATTCAGGAATCAGGTCCGTTTACATTTTTTGTACATATCCATAGGAACAAAATGCGTTTATCACCGTTATCAAATGTTGATTGTTTACGTGCTGGAAAGATCTAACCAAAAAATGGGAACATTGGGGTACAACAATGTGCCAGCTATTAAGGGGACCGATCAGGCAAGAAACGACCCGAAAGAACGACCCTGAAATGTTACCTGCTGCTTTTCACGTACAATCAATCGTTGCTTGGGAAAAATAACATCCTCATTTTCCACCCCACAAAAATCATTCACCACTCTTTGGAAAGCTCTGAATTTATTACACATCACACCACATCACATCCTTCCAATTCCCCCCTCGTTCCACATCCTTCAGAGGACTACTGGTACGTAGGTAAACATACAAAGTTGGTTGGAGTTTTCAGTTTGCATTATTATAGGTACCTCCACAACACATGAAGCACGCTAAAGAAGCATGTTCCATGTTTTTTAATGTTTGCCAGTAGGGCTGAAGTAAAACTAACCGGGGGTGCAGGGGGCTGGCCCCCTGCCGAGGCGCGGAGCGCTGAGTTTTTCAGAAGTTTTGTGAAAGCGTTTCGACACTTTAAATTTTACACGTGTTTTTAATAAAAAATTTACAGTTGAATCAATTTCTATTGATTTTTTATGTTCCTTGGTGGAGTGAAGTAAAAAAATATGGGAAAAACGAAAAAAATCACGTGAAAATGAGTTGTGGGTTTTCTTAATAATTAAAACTGTACATCGCTATGAAAACTTGTGCAACAATGGGCCACATTCGATATTTATTGCGTTTCAGAGGCAGAAAAATGAGTGACATTGTTGTACCCTACCAAGGTACAAAAATGTGCCACTGAAAAAAAAAAAAAAAAAATCCCCCCTCCCCCACCCATCTTGATGCAAATTATTAGGTTTCTTAATACATGAATCGAAAGTTGAGATATGTGTAGATGGTATGTCAAGTAAAAAAATCCCCAGGGCTCTACGTGAATATTTGGTAGGAGATATGAATCAAAAAGTTTAAAAAATGTCCCATGGTTGTACCGTTTTACGGTGATGCCGTGTATGCATTTTTCTTTAATTTCATAATTTATTGATCCTCGTGTGGTTATTTTATAGTAATAAAATATTAATATATCCTACTGGTTGCCTACAGAAGCTTCCAGGGGATCTTATTGGACATCCCCTGTCTCATGTACGGAATACATCTTACAATACTAACCGAAATCCAAATTATATTTTACCGTAAATTCATTATAGTCCCTGATCAGTTCTCAGCAGCTAGTTCTAGCTACGAATTTAAGATGCAAATGTAGAAATAATTTCCATGTTGCCCAATGAGATGTTATACTTTGCAATACTTAACAGACAAATTTAGGTGGTGAGCAATAATTACCGGACATGTGTCGTGGCCAACCGAGTCTCCAGCGCACAGCTGCGTGTCCTTGATTCCTTCGCTAAACAAACCCTTATTGTACGCCTCCTCACATTTTTCATTCTCCACGATGTTCAGTCCAACTTTTCTCAGGAGGTATGTGTTCAACTTCGTGGATCCTGTACACAGAAACCTTGATTTATTTGTGTCACATGGAGAAATATGAAAAGTAAGCCACAGGATCCGCGCCGGAATCCACAATGTGATGAGATGGGGTTGTATAGGGAACAATTTTTGACCGGTGCGTTCTTATTGGAAATTTTGTTCTGTTCTTGCCCATTTTCCCATACTAAGTAAGATATCAAATGGTGTCTCGTTTCGCACAGTACCTGGCAAGAACAGTTGACCATGTTGACATATTATACAAAGCAGAGCCCGTTGGACCATCTAGAAATGTATTTGTATACGGCAGGAATGTCGTATAGAATTCAATTCTGCGTCGAATGAGAACAACTCCGGCTCAAACTATGTTGTGAGACCTTTGATCAGCAGTCCTTCACCACCAAATTAGCCAAACAACGTCGTCCTAGTTGGGTGGGCACTATAATTTTGTAGCTTCCTGCTCATTGTTATATAGACGTTCAGATATCGGCTCATTAGGAGCTTAGAAACCGTTGTTTCAATAAATTCACGTTTTTTGCATGAGCATACGCTACTATTGATCCAACTGTGATGAAATTCATAGGGCAGGGGTGACCACCTTTTTAGGACAGTGGGCTACCTAGGACCAGTACTTTATACATGGATATTTGTAATAGGAAATACTTATGTTTCTCAACTGTAGTACTGACCCGTACCTAACTACGTTTGAAAGTACCTACTTAGGTAATTCAGAGTATGCCATCAACACACACATCCCCCCCTTACTAAATTATTTATATTCAAATGAAGAAATACAGTTTTTTTAAAAAGTGGTTTGGAAAACTCACCAGTAAAAGAAGACAAACAAGAGTTTTGAAAAAAACTTAGAGAATAGACGCTTTTTGTTGGAATCGGTTAGTGTTGTTGAATTCGGTTCCTGTTGTGTTCCTGGTTATTCGGAATCAGAGCAACATTTCGTATGAGAACGAACTAATTCATTCTTTCATCTGGGTTCTTGACAAGGGAACCTCTCTAATTCGCGCAGCTACACAACATTGTAACAATGTTCAGAGCAATAGGTACATACGTATAGCATGCGGTTGAACGGAAAACGAGCTGGGAATTCTGTTCCACACAATATTAATCAATAGAATCATTAATGTGCCACCCGTACATTTGTTATGAATATAGAAACTAAAATTTGAAATCTCACCGTGATTCAATTTGCCCCATCCGGTTGCAATGGCTCTAGTTTCGTCGATGTATTCATTGACCTAAAAAATTCAGCAATCACATTAGAAGGAGGTCGGTACCTGCTAAAAACTTGAGATGTAACTTACGTACCTATAATATGAGTTGTCTTATCAGTCCCTACAACTGTTCTTTTTCATGGCTCGGTGTTGGCTTCACAACGTTGAATATCAAAAAAGCGAATTTTCACTATTGCCCGTCACAAAAACCCGTTCTATTTGGTTGTTCCCGTAGTTGTTGGTCCCGTTTGGTTTGTGTGTGTATATCGTCTTTCTTACTGATTGATCATTTTTATATAAATTATTTTATATAACTTTTTATAAAAAAATTTTAATGGAATTTTATATAAATAAATACTGACCTTACATACTTGGGAGTATATTACCTATTTGTAGATTTGTAGCAGAATTGTGGAATTAGAAAAAAGAATTGAGAATGCGGGAATTTCTGGGCAGCAGGAATGAAGTCTTGAAATATGAACATCTGAATTTAGAATTTGGTTCTAGTAGGTAATTGTAAAAGTCATCTTGTTAACAACAATATTATTCGATGATGTACGCTACGTATAATTTATCCGGAACATAATTTTACTTAATCCATGATTATATTTATAGTTGCATTCATCGATTCAATTACTGAGCTTATTCGTTATTACTGAGCAACGCCGAGCGTGGTGACTACGTAGAAGGGTAACCGTCAGGTAAGATTCTCCCTCCAAGAAGTATTCACGCTTCTTGAGTTTGGCGAGCCCCTCTCAACACAAGAGTATGAGGCAATGGGTAGCTTCAAGCGAAATCATCGGATCACATTCTGATCCTCTCTCTGGGAGACCCCTGATGACATCATCCGTAATTCCTGATATGTGAATCGGTCTAAAAACCCTAAATTAACCGTGATTAGGTAGGACGCTCGTACCCTCACCTGGAGACAAATCGGGCGTACGTTGGGGTTGAGTTTGACGTTCTTTTCCAGTTTGAACAGAACTATGTCGTTGTAACCAGTCTCAGTGTAGTCGGTTCTGTTAATCCAGTCGACAATTTTCAAAATCTGTGCCAACCCGTTGTCCAAAATTCGCGTATCGAGCATTCCCATCCTCGCCCAGCGTGCTAAACCTCTAATAACAAAGGCAAAAAAGAAAAACAAGGTTAAGTATCTTGTGCAGCAAAATGATACAATGTCAGGCGGAAAAACATTATTGTTCTTGTTGTACAGGGAATAAGAGTCCATATGTATATACGACAAGGCATTCGGAGGACATACAAGTATTTACTATGGTGTCATCCCTGTTGAGGCTAGTGACAGAAAGAGATACGAACTAAATCTCTGGCGATGAAGTTGAAACGTACAAACGTGACGGAAATATTCCTAGAAAAATAAGGGAAATTATGGTACCTATCCGCTGCAAGACTTACCTTCCTATTTATTTTTGCTTTCTCACTACCGAAGGTAGGAAGCGTTATCGATGCACCCGGATAGGTCATTGATCCCAGGACTGTACAATCTGTCTACAGGGTGAAGAATGTTGCAAGCGCTGTGGTGAGAAAGGACACAAGATTGCTGCCTGCCTTAAGCCACATTCAGAAATCGAGTGCATGTCCTGTAAGACAGCGAGGAAGCCAGCAAAACATGTAACAGGTGACTCCAAATGTGCAGTATATAACACGGCGAAAGAGGCGGCAATGCAAATTACCAACTATGGCCAGTAGAACACAGGAACATCAAAGTGGGCATTGCGGATGAACCTTTCGCTCTCGCATAAGGCTAGCCAAGCATACTAGATCAGCTCACCCTGAGGAGTATGCTCTTGATGAGAGCGGTCCAAAACGATGCAAATACTGGACACAGGAGGAAATGACCATCATGGCGGCAATTGAGCTTGAGCTGGAAGGTACCATACCAAACACTCAAATGAATAGATACCTTGCCACAAGAATGGTTGGTAGAACAATCAAATCTGTGGAAGGAGTGCGAGCCCGACCTCACTATCGAAGTTTACTGGAGCAGTTACGTGAAAACAACATCCTGACTCCCCAAAAGACACCAGGACAGGTGGATGAAAGTTATGGAATCTCCAATCAGCAACTTGATGAAGCCATACTTGCTGGAATCCCCGCTGCAGTGCTAGCTTCAGAGCAGAATGAATCGTATCAATTTCTAATAAATGCAGCTAGAACAGTTGTCCAGGATCTCGACCCCCGGAATGATCTTCTAATGTGGATAACACATATCATTGGTGCAGCCCCAAGACCACCCAGGGACCGTATTCTAAACAATGATACCACACAGGAAACGAGAAGGGAGAAGTTCTCAAGGTTCAGGAGGCTGTGGGATTCTGACAGGACGGCTATAACAGAGGACATTCTAGGCAATGTAAGGGCTAAAGCGCGTCATACTGACCAACAATTGAGAGATTATTGGTCTGATCAGTGGTCAGCTCCATCCAGCGAGTGGTCAGCTGAACGTTGTGTACGGTGATCATTGTAAGGTTGTCAATTTTTTTCCAAAATAAACTATGTTAATGCAAGAACTGAAACAAATTTTGTAAAAGATTGTACGGGGTTACTCCTCGAGGGTCCTCTTTGGATTTCATGGTCATCGGACGACCAGTAGCTTGTGCGCATGCGCAAACATGAATATCCTGAAACTACTATTTCTCAGTTCCTAATGGAGCGATTTCGCTCAAATTCGGAGTGTAGTTGAGGGCTGACTCCAAGACAATCGGGTACCCATGATTTGTCTCCACAATTCTATGAGTGATGATTACTGCGCATGCGCAAACTTGAATTTATTGTCATAATGATAACTCCGGAACTATCCTACCAATTTCGCTGAAATGTTCACTAACTGATTCTATACGTCCATGTTAAAAAACTGAGCAAGCTATACTGCCCACCCTACTTGGGAGACGTTTTTTGTAGTTGGTTGGGATCTAGGGCTATTGAATTCACACTTAATACATACTGTGGGTGATTAATTGGACGGCACAGTCAAAATTAACAGGAGATCTCATCTTGAGGAATTTTCCCATTATGAAACTTTGGATTGCTCAGCGGGTAAATTGGTGAGTATCCTTCTCATAATATACTATTGGTTTCGTAGAAGTGAATAAATAGAATCGAATGACCAAAAAAATTACCAAAGTCATCAACGGTACTCACCCGAATTCTGTCTTTGCGCGCACACCTACAGGCCTCTTCTTTACTTCCAAATAAGTGCAATGAGCGGCACTTAGCACGAATAGCTCACTGATGAGGCTTCCTCCGCAGAGCCAAGCATCTGGGTTCGTCGGGCGTCTCTCTGGTGAGCCGTAGCCGATTTGAACCTGGCAAAATTGAAGAAAGCCCCATTCATGCAGCATGAGTTGATGAGCGAATTTTCAAAGAATCATATTTACCGATTTGGTGGGTGATTCTTATAGGAAATTTCACGCTGATTCCGAATATACCATATGTTTCTATGTTTAAGATGGTAATTTACACAAAATATCGCAAAAACGCGTTTTTTAAGCGATTTCTGACTCTACATTTTCAAAATTTGAACCCTTGGAGTGCTCCAAAAATTCTGGCCAACAAACTTAACCTTTCTTTTGATATTATTGACATATTGGATTTTTTTCAGATTTTTAGCTCGATTCCTCGGTTAGATATCGTCTGGAATGATATATGTATATGCATATAAAAAAGTGTCAAATTTCAGGAATCTTTTTAGAATGGTCTAATACGGATTTCCAAGTAGGAAATTTTCAAGAATTCGCATTATTTAAATTTTGAAGTCATTGCAATAGCTTCATTTTCTTCGAAAATTCGCTAAAATCGCTGTATCAACTAACACTTCAAAAGACAGCACATAAAATTTCAAAAGGTATTCGAAGAAAAGTTGATATCCGTTCAGGGTCGAAATATCATTTTTCAACGTGAATGAAACAGGAAGGAAGGTTTACATAATATTGCGGGTTTGGTTTGTTTGCCAAGCCATTGTTTGCAGTATGTATCGATGACAATGGTCCTAATTTCCTCAAACCACCATGCGGGGTTAGAGTTTTTGCTTCCTCACTAACGAAGGTAGAAAACTATGTATTTGTGCAAGGGAAGAAAAACGCTGAAAATCCACGGTAAACACCGGTTTATTATTTTCTTTAGTGATCGTCCATCTACAAAGATCCTATTGGAATATAGTAAATACCTAGGTACCTACCTTAAATATGTCGCGAGGTTCACAATAATTTCTTGGGGCAATGAGTAGCTACATACTTGTAATTATTTTTATTATCCGAGAGTTGTGGCATTAATTCATAACTAAATTCAGTAACATAGGAAGCCTATAAAAGTTGACTAGGAACTTGGTTCGGTGAAATCGAAAAAAGTTGCATTTGATCAGCTGATCTTTGGCCTACTCAGGAAGATTTGAAATTCACACTCGTGTTTCTTTTTTTTTTTTTTTTTTTTTCGTGCAACCCTTAGGTCCTTACAGGGAGCGAACGGTTGGTCCTGAAATGCTTCGCTATGTGTCATTCGACGTTAAAAATTGGGATCTATTTGAAATCAGTCGAAAAAATATGACTGTAGCATCACAGAAAAATACGGGAAAAATACTCCTAGGGAAGTATTTTTTTTGTTTAATTATGAAATTCCTAGAGAGTATAGTACAAATTTGAGGCGCTGACAGCACTGCCAGTAGAGAGATCCTGGGAGTAGGGAGATCCAGTCGAAATATGCCGCTAGGTTCGCTATTAGAGAGATACTCTAGTATTTTTTCAGCCGCCAGGAGAGCGTTTATCGCAATGACGTCAATTTCCACCAATCACCTTTCAGTGTAAGGGAGTAGCTAAAATTCGTATCCAATTTGGCACTAAATAAGAGACGGGCCGACGACGGAACATCAGAATATATTCTCCCCTCTTCAGAGGATTTCTCCAGTACAGTAGGTCCTCTTCCGGTCTCTTTCTGGAGACAACGGCTAACCTCTGCTAAAGAGTGGTTCTCTTGAACCCCTTGGCACAGGGAAACCTTCCTCGTTGGACTCTAGCGAACTGCCCCCAGGCAGAGCTCCAGACTCCACGAACGAGGGTTTCGTATTTTTCTCAGGACGTAGACGGTGAGCTGCCCTAGGCCTCCTGTCTACCCATCTGAGGACGGTCTCTGCCTCCAGCGACGATCGAGTAGACCCCCAGGGTACTCCATACGCTGGACGCCAGTCTCCAAACTCCGGCGTTGAGAGGTGTTTCCTACGGAAAACCCTAAATCCGCTGTCGAGGACCAACTTCTCCCCAGTAGCCAGGCACTTCCTTGGGAGTCCTGTTACTGCGGTTGAGACTACACAGCTTTCCGGCTCGCGGACAGTAAGCAGCCCTAGGCCTCCTGCCGCCCCCGAGAGTCTTCCTGCCCCCAGCCTTGGATATTCCTCCCTGTACGAATCTATTCTGACTATCTTTGGTCAATTCCTTGTCTCAGGTAAAACTATGTGAAGTTTTAATGACTGAGACAATTGCTCCCTACTAGACAATTTTTAGTGTGTGGAGGGAAAAGGGTTACTAGACTTTGGCATCTCGGCAAGTGTACCACTACCCGCATCCCACAACGATGGCGTGACCATTCTACAGTTCTTTCTTTCATCCTTCATCTTCTCCTCCCCCCCCCCCCCCCCCCTCCTTTTCACCTCCCTCGAGTTTGAGTTGAGTAGTCGGTCGTTCTCTAAAATTTATTAGTTTGAACCACGGTTAGTAGAAGTCTTCTACTTACCGTGGTTTGAACTATCCAGTTATTTTCTTGGCGTGCCCTTTCCGTCTGTGATAGAGAGACGTACACCTCCCCCAATTCGGCGAGCAGTTTGCAGATGTGCATTTTTTATTCTATTCAAATTGTAGGTCTACTGGAGAGCTTCTCTAAAAGATATGCAATATGAAGGGTCGGAAAAAAACGGGAATGGGTGAACAAGGGAAAGGAAAAAGCGCGTACTTCATAAGTAAAATATCTCCTTCTCGATCTATTTGACAGATGTTGACACGCGTTGTCACTTCAGCTCATTCCCACCAAACTACTATGGTTTTGGAGTTGAAATGAGGATACTGGCGTATTCAAGGGTGCTGAATTCATCCGATCTGAGGTCAAAGGTAGCAAAAGTTCCATTCATGCTGCATGAGTTGATGAGCGAATTTTCAAAGAATTCTGTTGACTGATTTTGTGGGTGACTCTTACAGGAAATTTTACGCTGATTCCGAATATAACATATATGTCCCTATGTTTAAGAAGGTAATTTACACTGAAAACCTCGAAAACACGTTTTTCACCCTTAATTTTCTAAATTTGACCACTTGGGATACTCCAAAAATGCTGGCCAACGAACTCATCCTTCCTTTTGTTATTATTGACATTTTGAATTTTTTTCTGATTTTTTTGTTTGGATTCCAGGGTCAGATAATCATCTGGAATGTCTTATATACATATAACGGGTGTATATATCGCACGTTGAGTTCAATAGTGTGACAACTCAAAAAAATCGATTTTTGAGTTAGGACCACCGTTAGATAGCAAATTCTGAGCTCTATAGTTGGCGAGGACCGTTACATTCCTAGGTACAACGGGTGCCGTGTGACAGCGCGGGTTACGTTACTGCATTAGTGGGGATGCGGATTTGTGGATGCGCAACAGCGTGCCTTCCCGAGTAACCGTAAGTCCGTTTCTGTACTAACTAGTTGACACGCCTCCCAGGCTTGATTTTCTGAAAAATCTTTGTGCTATAATGTGACAAGTCATAAAGTTACGTTATTGCACGTTCATAATCTTGATATATTCTGAGTTGTCACATTATTGCTTGTTTGAAAGTTGATGAAACGGAGTAGAAAAAATGGGTATTTTGAGTTGTTACCTTATTGCATGTGCAAAGGTGAAAAAAAAGTGGGGTATAATGAATTATTTTGTGTTGTCACGTTATTACACTAAGAAAAGTTGATGTATTTTAGTGAAAAAGAGGAACAACATCGAGTTGTTACATTACTGCATGTAAAAGGCGAAGAAATAGAGTTAAAAAACTGTGTTTTTTGCTTCCTCACTACCGAAGGTAGGGAAGCTCTGTATTCGTGAAAGAAGTGGATACAATTTTGTCCGCCAAAATTGAAATTTCCACTTGCCTTTTGCGTTTTAGAGCTTTCTGAATAATTTTGGCTCCGTATCTGTCTATCTGTGGTCAATCCTTATCCCAGACAAAACAAAAACTAAAATAATAATTATGGTCCGATTTTGATGAAATTTTCAGGGATTGTGCGGGTTAGGTCCTACACGGTCCCCTATCAATTTCAGCACCGTCGGACCAATAGGGGCTTGTGCGTATGCACAAACGTGAATATACTGGAATTAATTCCTCTCTGTTTTCATTCCACCAATTATCGCGAATATTTTTGCATTCAATAACTATTTGAATCATAATTTTTTTGCAGAACCATTCTATACGTCCATGTAACTATGAGTGAGGAAGCTATACTGCCTACCCAATTTGGCAGACATTTTTGCTTCCGAGTCTACCAAGGTAACGGAAGCATTGTTTTCACTTTTGGGAAGTAAAAAATTGTTTGCCTCCAAAATCAAAATTTCAACTCGCGTTTTACGTTTTAGACCTCTAAAACCCTATTTTTTATGAGTCATTAAAATTTGAAAATGTTGTGATGATTCTAAAACGATTCCTATATTTAAACATTTGTCATATGTATATATGTATGTATGTACGGCTGTATGTATGTATTTATATCTGACCCTGGAATCTATCTAAAGAATCAAAAAAACAAAAAAAATTAAAAAGGTCATAAAAATCACATAAAAATTTTATGTCAATAATAATGAAAGAAAGACTGAGTTCGTTGGCCAGAATTCTTGGAGTTCTCCAAGGGGTCAAATATTGAGTAATTAGTGTCAAAAACGTATTTCATGAGGTTTTCGGTGTAAATTACCATCTTGAACATAGGAACGTATGGTATATTCGGAATCAGCGTGAAATTAATTATATAGGAATCATCCTCAAAATCGGTTTAAATGATTTGGTGAAAATTCGCTTATCAACATAATGGAACTTTCATTACAGATTCGGATTCTACGCGAAACTAAATGTATTTATGACCCTTCACTCGAAAATGTGAGGGCGCAAAAACCTGCACACGCAGGTTTAGATACGCTCCAAATGTGCCCTAAAAGCAAGAAATGGAGTTTTAAGGGTGTGGTAAACTATCAAGATACATGATTCTAATGTGTGTTTTTTTTTTCACTTTGAATAACGTGGTGTTGTTGATTTTTCGATTTAAGCCTCAAAATTTCAAATTTTTACTTTAAAACAAAAAAAATCTGGGTTGCTCAATTTTTTTGACAAATCAAAAGAATAATATCACCACGTTTACAGCGTCGAAATACACCCAAAAAACTGGATTTCTTGCTTTTAGGGCACATTTGGAGCACTCTTTCTGCGCACTCACATTTTCGAGTGAGGGGTCATTAATTCATGAAATTTCACGTAGAATCCGAAACCGTAATGAAAAAATGGGGGTTCCTATTTAAAAGAAACAAAGTTGGTGTAGCGAAATGAGTACCTACTATAGATCTAACTGTCAAAAAATACGTAGGCACCCGTACAATCCCTGAAAACTTCACTGACATTGATCGAGTAGTTCCAGAGTTATGCCTAAGACAACAAATTTTAAGTTTGCGCATGCGCAGTAGCTATTACTGATCCAATTATGATACAATTCATGGGCAATAGTCTTGGAGTCAACCCCCAACTACCCTCCGACTCTGAACGAAATCGGTCCTTTAGGAACCGTTAAATCTTAGTTTCAGGAAATTCATGTTAACCCATGGGCATAATATAATAGTTGACCGTCTGGCTAACCCGTACATTCCCTGAAAATTTCTTCAAAATCGGGACTTAACTTCATAATAGTTTTGCCTGGGACAAGAGGTTCACCACAGACAGGCGCTGACCCAAAATTGTTCAGAAAGCTTTAAAACTCGAAAAGCAGCTGGATATTTTGATTTTGGAGGACAAACTTCACGAGAGGTACATAGCTTTCCACCTTCGGTAGTGAGGAAGCGAAATACAAGAAGTTCTGTGCCGTTGAGAACCTGTGGTGAAGGCTTGGATGCCATCCTGGGTTCAAGGTCCATCTCTCCCACCAAAACGAGGCTCTGGTGATTATTTACCGACCATTCTAATATCTAATAATTGGTAGTATTCACGTCATTTTTGAGGAAAGGTGATCCATCTCTCTCGTATTATAGACACACATAAACACTGTAATTGACTATTGCGATAAACTACGTACTGTCGACATAGCTCGTTTTATTGTGACCTCGAGTAAACGCATTCCAACAAACCAGTTTTGAAGATAAATTACTTTTGATTTTTTTCTCCTTTGAATTCCCTGCCTCTGGGTGGTTTAGAGTTCAGAGGCTCTCATTCCTCTCCCACCTGATATCTGGATGTAACCGGTTCGAATATAGGTACGCATGAGAGTGGCGATCTCATTGTTCCAGTGTGTGAAATCCATGGTGGACCGAATAATTGACGCGATATTTCGCAAGTTTTTTCTCGCCATTTTAAAGTCCTTTTATTTATATCAGGACCAGCTGAGCATTATCATATTCCAAAGCAGAGCCAGTAGAGTAGCTAATTAACTTCGGTCTCTTACCCAGCGACTATGCTCATCAAGGTACTTGGGCAATGACGTGGCTATGAATGGTCGTTGTACGATAGGCAAACGCTCTTCGCTATACCACATATTCTCTAGTAATATAGGAATTGTTGGCAGAAATAGTCAGCTGCATGTTGATTTTGGGTGTGGGATAGTTGGGATTTAGACTATGTTATCATTGATTTACCCAGGGACCAGAAACGTACCAATAAATCAATGACAGCATTGTCCTAATCTTTATTATTGTCAGAATCCAGATTATTCAACGCAAAGTACCCGGAGAGAGATTGATATCTGGTGGATTTTAACGTGAGCATGCTCGTGAGGGGGTTGTTATTTGTAGGGGGTTGTTATTTGGATGCAAATAGTTAAAGCAATGTGTGGGGCAAGAATTAGACCTACAGACAAACAGAGAGATATTCGATACAAATAGACAGACACGGAACCATATTTGTTCAGGTACCTACACTTTAACTCTGGAGCGAAAACTCTATTTCGCCTCTCGAAAGTGATCAGAAAGGCTTTCGCTACCTTGGGACTTAAGGCAACATAATTATGCATTCATAATGGATATTTATGATCATATTCGCGCTATCTTTTTGTACATCTCATAACAATGATAGTGCTCGAGTGCACCAGCACTCAAAACACTAGATAACGATTAAGCTACTATAAAAGCACCAAATGATGCAGGCAAACACTTACCATGTGGGGATACTCCCTCGGTTTAGCGTGTTTTCCTCCATTGATAAGGGGCTCCGCAACCGTTCCACACATGTCTGGTCCTCTCCGTTGCTTCTTACCGGTCATTGCCCATGCTGAGTACCTGGCAGGAGCGAATACGTATTCAGCGTACTTTTCGCACACTGTACAATACGTAATGTTGAATAATGTTGGGTATACAAGGAATTAGTTTCACTCAATCAATTATTTAGTGTCATAATGGTAAGGTAGAAGCCATGTAATGTCAAATCGGACTTACTTTTTTGGCTGATGGTTTTGTTTACTGGAGCCATCACGGGAGTCCGGTCCGTGACCTCCGTGCAACAAACTATGGGTAAATGGTTTTTATTATACCCACAAGTTTCCACTTTTTGCCTGTACCCAATGTCCCTGTTCACAGAATCACACTCCGATATTTTCTTACATGTTTTGTCTGGCCCGCACGACTGGCCTGTAACGTACAAGTGGAATGGTTGTATCCAGAAATTTTATTGACTCCTTACTAAGCAGTTAAACTGTGTACCTTATCCATCCGCTTTTTCATATCAAATTCACCGTTGAGAATATTCAAAAAGGTTAATTTGATTTGTAAAAACGTGAATTTAATTTGAAAATGCTACAAACACAGCCTTAACAGCCTCATAATAATATATATCTACTTGAAACAAGTTTTTCCCATACCCCTATTTTTCGTCACTGATGAGTGCGTTTGCCAAATTTTTTGCAGAACCCTGAGATGGGTATGGATTATAAATATTTTAACAGTATACCTATCACTTCAATGATGCTCCTCGCACCCCTTCTAGTTGGTACCGGAGTGAATAGCTGGTGATTTGACGTTTGAGAATCAGGATTGTTAGCTCGAACTAGGTGCCTACTGCAATACTGTAGTAGCAGAGCATTGCTGTAGTCCTTTTTTCAAAAATACCTATTAAGATGAAAAAGTGAACATAAAGTTCAATGAATTGTACGTACCTTCTTTCAGATTGAGGAGTTTCCCAGCAAAGGCTGAAGGTGCAAACATAACCAAGTAAACAAGCGTGAGTCCGAGCAGGAACCAGTTCCCTTGGGAACAACTCATAGTCGATCGGCGGCCGACCAGGGACGACTGGATGCTGATTGAGTCGAGGTTGGGCAGACAGTGGGGCCGCGCGAACCCGTTGCGTCAATTGCCCTCCTGATATCTTCCTGTATTCTTCCTCCAACGAGGATAAATATGCTAAAAATCGTCGATGATTCATCCAGTCGGGCAGATGGAAAAAAATTGTAGATTATTCATCCAGTCGGGCAGATGGAACAATGCGGTTTGTGGGCGAGTTGATGCTATGGGCTCAAAAGTGATCATTTACTGGTACCAACGTACTAGGAATTACGCTTCCTCTTACAAGGATTTAGCGAAAGTGAGTCTTGCTATTGAGACTTCCTTATCGAGCACCTTATGAATTGGGACATCGGCACATCGCATTTCGTGGAGATAGGTATGGAAAAGATGAACATCATCCGTGATAGAAAACGCTTGAAGGTATAACACAACGGTTTATTACTGTTATTTTGTTTTAGCGAATTTTCGACGAAAATGAAGCTATTGCAATGGCTTCAAAATGTTTATAATCCAAATTTTTCAAAATTTGTTTCATGGAAATCAATTTCAGATTATTCTAAAACGAATCCTAAAATTTAACACTTTTTCATAAATGTGTGTGTATATATATACCTATTTATATATGTGTCATTCCAGACGACATCTGCCCGAGGGATTGAGATAAAAAATCCAAAAAAAAATTTAAAATGCCAATAATATCAAAAGTAAGGATGAGTTCGTTGGCCGGAATTTTTGGATTACCTACTCAAAGGGGTCAAATTATGAAAATTTAGATTCAAAAATCACTAAAAAAACGTGTTCTCTGAGGTTTTTGGTGTGAGATACCACCCTAAACATAGGAACATATGGTATATTCGGAATCAGCTTGAAATTTCCTATAAGAATCACCCACAAAATCGGTTAAAATTATTCTTTGAAAATTCGCTCACCAACTCATGCTGCATGAATGGAACTTTTTTACATTCATAAACGATTAAAGTCGCAAAGTAAATTTCAAAAAATTCGTAATTTGTGTCCAAATTTTCATTGATATAGTTCTGACAATTTTATGTTGTCTATAGAAAAATCGGTTTTACCTATATTCGTTGAACATTTTCACAATTAAATTTGCTCAAATTAACAATAATTGTTACTGTTAGAACTAAGTATACCTATAATTTATTTTAAGAAATGTTGCTAATGTTTAACCTTGATGAGAACAATCACTTATGGTGGAT